>VOPJ01013300.1:0-24332 GCA_014673585.1 Semibalanus balanoides
TTTAGTTTGACGTGGTGATGTTTAGCGGAACGTCGATAGTTGCGATCTGGTAACTCCGTGGCGTGACCAGGGGGATCTGGTAACTCTGTGGCATGACATGGTGACCTGGTTACCGGATCACGTGACCTGGGGTGACCTTTAAGGTTCAGTGCAGAGCGATAAAGGCACTATTTTGTTAATAGTGTCATGACACAGAATATGCTTAGGTGAGATCTGACCGGTGCTTTTCATAGTGCAAATGAAAAAGGTAATGGGCTTAATGGATATGAAGTCACTTAAAAAATAGGACATGAATGTAATCAAGAGGTACATATGACAGGATAAAATCACGAATATTTCAGCTGATGAACCAAAGATAATTTCGTCTACTAGTTTGCTATGGGTGATACTAAAGGTATTGAGCTGATTTTCTTTTCGTATACCAGAACTAAAGACTAAGACCAAATATCCACGACTCGTCGCCAGTCGGAAACACTTCACAGCGACTTAATCGAGCCGCCAGAGTTCACAGTTCAAAGTATAATGTCGCCGCTGTAAGTTCGGACCTGCTTCACCAATGAGCAGCTGTGGTCTCTGCAAATGTTTAACAAATGTCGAGTTAAACAGAACATCAGACAAGCTTGATTGTTGCACAAGATAGCCCATCACAAACGTACAGTGCGTCGCTGTCATTTAATGCAAAACATAAGTACGGGACTATAATCGATTTCCACTATTAAGACAACCTACATATCGTATATTATAAAAACTTCCGGATTTTGAGTTAAGTTCAGTATAAGGCATCAGGCATTAGACATACGTTGGGAAACTTTTTCAAAACATATGCCTAAAACCATTTAAAAACGGTATAGTTTTCCAGACGACTTGTTTCCCAGTATACTATATACCAAGAGCATAAACGCAATACCCTACCCATACTATTACGTTGAACTGTACCCTGCCACCGAACGCACCCTGTACCCCGCCACCGAACGCACCCTGTACCCCGCCACCGAACGCACCCTGTACCCTTCCACCGAACGCACCCTGTACCCCGCCACCGAACGCACCCTGTACCCCGCCACCGAACGCACCCTGTACCCCGCCACCGGAACGCAACCCTGTACCCCGCCACGAACGCACCCTGTAACCTTCCACGAAGACTGCACCTTTACCCCGCCACGAATCGCACCCTGTTACCCGCCACGAACGCACCCTGTACCCCGCCACGAACGCACCCTGTGTCCGCCACCGAACGCACCCTGAGCCCGGTCGACAGAACTCACTTGTAGCGATTCAGCGGTCTTCACGATGTGTACCGTGTTCAACGCCCTCGGCGTCATGGTGATATCATCTGCGGAAGGTGAGGAGTCGGCGGACTCAAATAAAACTGGGGGCGATCACGCACTGTCTAGCGCGGGGGGGTGCGGTCTGGGGGCCGGAGTGTCGCCTTTGGGGGCTACAGCTTGGTGATTACCTGAATAAGTTATCCTGCTGCTACTTCGTCTCCAATTTGACAGACTAACACGAGGCAACGTCTGTCTTAAACGCGTGGCGGTCAAGTCCAATAGTAGCAATGTGACTCTTCACCAGACCGGGAAGCCTTCCAATTGGGTGCAAGAGGGAGAATTGCCATTTGCCGGCCGTATTCATTTTGTTATTTTCTATTTTATCTATTTTGTCTTAGATCTTCATCTTCGGTGCTTTTTTATCTTTTTTCCTCTCTTATTTTTTTTTTTGTATTTTTGCGGTAGTTTCTCTCTGTTCTTTTTGTGGTGTTATCTTTTTTTTTTGTCTATATTTTTCTTGTATTATGTTTTACGAAGGTACGGGATGTTAATCTACGCACCGGACGATGAACTGAGCACAGGCCGCCCTGGTGAACTCACCCGTAAACAGAGCCCCACTCTGCTGATAATAAAGAAACGCCGGCAGTGGGAAGGCCAGCGTGGGTTTAGTACTGGGGCTTCAGTCGGGACTTCCGTGACTCGATCGGCCTATTACAGTCGGGGCTCTCTCGCTCCGACCCAGGGGACCCGATATGGCAATCTCGTCCTAGTAGCCAGGACGATCCATCACGAGAACACATGGAATTCCGAGCCCACTTCGACTCTTACCAACGCGGAGTATTCTTGGATTACCAAGTTAGCACAGGCGAGGCGTCTCCCGTCCCCACCGACGTACCCCCGTGCACGCAGAAGTCGCAGTCGTATTTGTCCAGAGTCTCCAGTGTAGTGACGTACGGAGCTGCCTCCACCACCTCGTCCACCCATTTGATGGCCCGCACCATCTTATACCTGAGGTGGAACGGGCAGCCAACCGTTAGTGTGTTAACATACTGGCATGTGATATCAACTGGAATTTCAACTACACGGCATCATAACGTCCCACTGCATCATATATCATATTTTACTGCAATGAAACGATAAATATTGCCAATAATTTTATGACATATATTTTACTTCAATAAACACCATCACACAACAAAATGTTGAATTTGTATTCCTAAAAACATATATTTTTCGTCATATTATTTCCAAACGGCAAATAATATCCACCCTAGTGGTGACCCCCGCCCCTACCCCAACCATGACCTCAGCGGCTTGCCTCTCCTCCTCTGTGAAAACCGGTGGCCTCTTGTGCTCGGTGACCTCAGCGACTTACCTCTGCTCCTATGTGAACACCGGTGGCCTCTTGTGCTCGGTGACCTCAGCGACTTACCTCTCCTCCTCTATGAACACCGGTGACCCCTTGTGCTCGGTGACCTCTGTGACTAACCTCTCCTCCTCTGTGAACACCGGTGACCCCTTGTGCTCGGTGACCTCAGCGACTTACCTTGAACACCGGTGACCCCTTGTGCTCGGTGACCTCAGCGACTTACCTCTCCTCCTCTGTGAACACCGGTGGCCCCTTGTGCTCGGTGACCTCAGCGTCGCTGTGTACTCCCACCATCAGGTAACCGCCCATGGCCTTCGCCTGACGCAGTGAGTTGGCATGGCCGAAATGTACCATGTCATAACTGGAGAGAGAGAGAGATTACACGTGGTCAGGCATTAACAGGCGACATACATGAGGATGAGCTTTGCTTTAGGTAGGACGTCGCAACTGGCAGGGTTATATGATGCACCTCAGGTTTTAAACAAAGAACATCGCATTGGGCTGGGTTAAATCTCTCTGGCCTTTCCAGAGCTGTGGGTTTTGATATCACCACTGAAGCCAGTTTTGGATCCACTCTGGTTCGATGATGATTGGGGTTTAAGGACTCTGGTTCATTGCCATTAGCTAACTGGTGTTTGTGCGCTGGATTCTGATATTATGCTAACTCAGTAATACCAGATGAGGTGGCACAAAACTGTTCAAAAATATAGACTGAGCAATCTCAGCAGTGCTTGTGATAAAAGAACATATTATTGTTAAAGCATACTTACCAGCCATCACACCATACCCGAACGTCCTTCGTCTCCGTTTTCTTCTCCTCTGTGCCTGACATGTTTACCCTGGAACAACATTTGGAATCACAGTATTATCAATGCACATTTCAAAATCATTAAATCTTAAACCTCGCCAGTGCATGGGGAGGGGGTGGATGCCATCCCCTCAGTTTTTGGGCGAATAAATCGCATAGTTATCAACCGATTGTGATAAAATAAGCAATACACACTTTTTAACACTTTGACACATACTGTGATAATTTTGAACTTCTACCTCCCATGAACCATGACCTTTAACCTGTTTCTCAAGGTCATGCCAGGAGCAAATGCTGTCCTGCAGTATCAGTATCAACTATCAATGCTGGTAACTTGTGCATTGTGCAGTTACTGAGTGTGTGTTGTTAAGGAGCATATACACAGGTGTTACCAGATAACATTGATGATTCCCACAGAGATCGTGACCTCAATTAACCTTTTCACAGGTCAACTGAGGTCACTGACCTACAATGACCTCAGATGACCTTTTTGGCTTCTGGCAGTTCTAGAAACATTTTTTGATACACAAATTCGTGGTCCATTGTTCATAATAATATGTTCCACTGGGGTCATGTGCTTCAACAGGTCAACCAAGGGCACCAAACCTCAGACTACCTGACACCTTTTTCAAATTTAGCAGTTTTTTGCACATTTTGTTTTACACTGATGTCAAATTTGACAGTAATAAAGCATAATTATATATTTTTCATGAACTAAATAAGCATTCAATTTCTACACATTTATGATTTGATGACATGACATCCAGGTTATTGACAACCCCCAGGACCTTAAAATTTAGTGTCAATGGTTTCCTCTTGTTAAAAGCAACATGGTCGTTTTTAATCGAGCTCTAGCTCATAGTGTTAACCACCTAGGGGTGTACCCCCCCCCCTGCTGGTCACACAATGATCAGATGCTGCACAGGCAAGGGTTAAATCTTATGCAAATGTTGTTTGTCTATTTGGTAGACGTTTATGATGATAAATAAGGTCACATATATTTAATTACTATGATAACATAATTTTACTAAATGATGAACTTATGATAAGCTGTACATTTAATGTAAGTTAATTACTTATTACATAGGTTACACTACGCATAACTTTTCAGATGACGGTTCACTTAACCTCACTGAATTATGGGGCTCCGTCACAGGGGGACGGGGAGAGGTGTCCCTCCCCAACATTTTTATATTTCAAAATCATGCCTATGGGCATTGACCAGTCTGTAAAACATGGTAGGAATGTTGATAAGATGTTTGGGGCAGCACAATTTCTGCCCCATCTGGGACAGGATTTGCCGGATCAAATTTGAAATTAGCTCCTCAGCCAAATATGTTGTTGACTGGGGTGGGGACGGGGTAGACAGCAAATCACACTTGATCAAGTGTTAATTCGTTCCAAATGGAGAGAGTTGCCCAAATAATATTACTACTGCACAAAATTTATGAAAGCTGCACTAATTGTAATGTGTTGGTGCAAACCCTGCCCCGATCCAATTATCTTGTGAAACCTGCAACGTTTTCAGCTAGGGATGTTGCATGGAAAATTTGACCCAGCATGTCCTCCATCCAGCCCCCCCCCCCCCCCTCCCCCCCCCCCCCCCAACCCCCTAGGTGGGCAGGGTCGGCACCTGCGGCACGCGGAGGTCCGCCTGAGAATCCGGCGCGATCGGCTGCCTGTCGTGGTTGGAATTTTACCGGCCATCTCGGCATCCGGGCCCGGCTCTAAGTATCCCCATATCGTCATATCGGCAACTTCTTACATTGTATTTCGTCCCGCCCCGCTGTGCGCTTTTCAGAAATTCGAAATGTTTTAACAAAAAAGTATGTTGTGCATTCGTGATGCTTTTCATTTCTCACTTTTGCTGCTGGCCACAAAACTTAATCCTCGGAGTCAAATATTTTTTGGGTCGCGCACACTGGTCGGCTAATGGATTTTGAGGCGTCGCTTTCATTCCCTTTTTTTAATGGATGGTAGATTTTGCCTGCTGGGCGCAGTCCTGTCTAAGAAGGTTCCATACATATTATATATTTTCCACCATGTGACATAGGTTACGGCAAACATCTCAGCTGTTAAAGACAACTTTTGAAATGCATTTATATTATTGCTGTCAGGTATTTCCCAATGTGACACGTCATTGCCGCCATCATTGTATCTATTTATCCCCGGCCCAGCCACGACTGCTTTCCAGATCTTCATCTGGCCTGCGCCCTTAAATAAGGTTGCCGTTACCCATGCCCTAGGGTCCTCTCTTCCTAAACTTTAGATAGGTGGAGATGCCCTTGCCTGAAGCCATGGCCTGAGATTGAGAGGACATCAGGTCAAAATGTCAGAAATTAAGTGCAAAGATAAGTGATAAGGTGGTCAAAAACATGGGGTGTTTTGTGTCAGCTTTCTCATCAGCATCCATCTTTGAAAAATATAAGAGGCGTGCAATGAAATACATCCCATGTGCAGGGAGCAGATTACAAGATAATGATCCCTTGGACAATTCATTGAACCCCATTCTCAGTCATTAATTTTTGAAGAAAGTTAAAATTGAACCTGTTGTTACAATCTCCAGATGGAGATACCTAAAAGTGTTGATTTTGTACTATTGCCTCCCCCCCCCCCACCCAACTCCAAATGATTTAAAATGATTTGACATTAGGCCTATGAAATTGCATGGTGAGAATGAAGTTGATATATATAAAGTTAGCATTAGGGCCCCCCAATCATTTTCATAAATTGACACTACTGGATACCTTGACCTATATGTTAACAGAAGCAGTCAGATTTATCGTATTTGATACCAATATTCACAACAATAATAAAAATATAATATCATCCTTCTTGAAAAATAAATGTGATGAGATATTCACCTTTAAGTTTAATTTCCAAGTTAGGCACTATTGGAAACGGAGCAAACGCCCACTCCACCCAAGAACACCGAATGCGCCCCCAGCCACGGTTGCGACTCAATAAATTGCGGAGAAAGCGGAACGGCCATAAATGTTTACATTTTGACGGAACGTCTCTAGCGCGTCGTGTTAGCTTTTTTTCAAGCTTTTTAAAAATAAAAGTGTGTATGCTTTATGAAAATTTTATGATTTTTTTTGTTTATTTTTAACACTGAACTGTTAATTGTTTCGAAAAAATGCTTAAAAAATATAATTTAGTTTAAAAGTACTTATAACATTGATGTATCTAGTGATTTGAGAACAGCCAACGTAACAGAGAAGTATTTCAGACCATAAACCCTTTATGTATATATGTAATTTTCATCAAAATCAAAATGAATATTCAATTTCTGAATTATGAGAGTTGATTGGAATTCATGAATGAAAAACTTTCGACATTTCAATATATCATCACCTTGATATTATATTATTTTATCTTTCCGACGGTGCTGCCAAGATCCTTCTTTCCTGTACAACACCGATCGGTGCAAGATGGTATGTAAACATGATATTACTTTTTAAATATTGGTTTGATTCTGTTAATTTGTTTTCCGAAAGTATAGTAATTTATGTCACCGTTTGACTTATTTATTTATTTCGCAGGGCATCGATATTTGTCATAAGCACGAGCGGAAGAGTCGGCGCACTGAGCCGAAGTCTCAGGATGTCTACCTTCGTCTGCTGGTTAAGGTACGAAACGATAGTGTTTTTCTTATTACATGCGATGAGATGTATGTACACAATTACTGTAGTAAATAACGATCGTTACTTTGCTATAACTTATTTGTTTACAGACAAGTTTGGTGTCGCCGGGATTAGCCTACCACTGTTTTGTATATATAATTACACACACATACATTGGGTCAGAAGCTGTTACCCTGGACATATTCTATTATCAGACTTACCATGCTAACAGAATGTAAACTATGAATTTATTGTCTGCATTCTCATAGCTTAAAATGTCACAGTTCAACTTAAGGATGTCTCCAAAGATTGGACCTCTACTTTTTTCTTTTTTTTTAATGTTACAAAAATGATGTTAAAGATAGCAGCATACCCAATTGTTTCACTTGAGTAGTTGAATGAATCAGACTGATATTCGAGTGCAGTGTGTAGTTTGAAATTTAATTTGCTAATGTATTAAAAAGCAGCGTCTTACAGGCTGTATGCTGATTATCAGTGTCATTTTGCATTGTTCAGTGCCTTAAATGCACTTGTCCTGCTTACAGGTTGTATGAATGTGTTGAGGGATCCCTCTCACAAAAATGGTGCAAAATAACCAAGCAGTTGTTGCGCCCTATAATCCCAATCAACAAACTAAGTAGCAATGTGTACATTATGATCATCACTGAGTATAAATGTCCAAAGAATGACCACCAGCCGGTCTGCAAAACGTGGCAGGGACATCATTAGGGGCAGGATGTACAATCAAATTAAGCTCCTCGACCAAATGTTTTTGACCAGGGGTTGGAAGGGGGAGTTGTCAGCATATTTTTTATATTGTTAATTGGTTCTGAATGGTGTGAGTTGCCCCTAAATTTAAAATCTTATGTGTTTGTGTCAACTCTGCCCTGTCATGATACTGTTACAACCTGCCATGTTTTCCTGACTGGTCTCTGATGTCAATGGTGTCGGTGCATTGTGATATGTATTATTATGTTAACAGCACAAGTTTTGTGTTATGTCTGAAAATTAGGTGAGACGTCTGATTGCAAAGAAAGAACCTTGTATGTAATAATCAAAAACTGTGACTTACACATTTATTTATTTGCACAGCAGTACTGTATGTTGTCCCATAGCATGATAGTACTTTTTCCAAAAGTCTCCTTACCTTTTGTTACTGATTCAATGTTATCATTGTTAAGCACCATGCTGAACAATTGCCAACATCATCTACTGCTAACACTAATAATTCTGGAGTTTGTGATTTATTGTGGTCTATCTAGTATCTACTCATGTAAGCAGAGTTTGTGGTATGTAATTCTAGAGATGAACAGACTTATGTCTAAAAACTACCAAAATTTAGAAAACCAAAACCAAAACCTCTTGTTTGGTCAAATGATATGTGGTTTCATTGGTATTGTTGTTAGTAATTATTAAGTTATGAAAATAGTATATTTATTGAAGCATAAATGATGAATACTCCAGAAAGGTGCTTTGATTAAATATTTAAGAAAAATGTATGTAAGAAGTTTATGTCCTCATTTCAATTATTGGTGTGCTTGATTTTGTTTAGAAATGATAACATACCCAACCAAACAAGCTTGTATCCCAGACTCCAACTTTGGAATCAAGATTATGAAAAGGATTTATCTTACCTGGTTCATTTAAGAGATTGAATAATGGCAATACAGCACTAACATGTGATGCAACTTCTTGTGTCTAGATCCCTCCCTATATTTTGTGCCTGTTGTTTGTTTAGCTGTCAAAAATGTTTGAAACTATAATGGAATCCACTTTGGATTCTTCAACCCAGGATCCAAGATCCCCTATTTTTATTGTTCTTGTACTTTGATTGGCAAAAAAACTTTAATGTGAATAAAGTAAGCAGAGCGTTAGATAGAAATGTGCAGAAGTGCTATAGCATATTGCCCGTCACCACAATGCCCATTTAGAGGCCAAATCGCCTGGGTGCATGACCCATGTCTTAACCTAACTCAATTTGGTGTTTTGGGGCTTACCATTGGGGCTTACCATTTAATGGATGTATGCTAACTGATTACTGATTTGTGTGTAATGTCATTGAATAATAAGTCATGGAATGATAAACATCCCTTCTGTGCAGAACTTTAAATGTTAATTCAGTGTAGATTTAAGCTTGTGATTGTAGCCAGTTCCACTTTGCATCAGGTAATTACGATTTCCAGCGTTGTAATGTTATAAAATGATGTCCCCCTCCCCCCCCCATAATATTGATTATCATGGCTGCAAAGTTTTTTTGTTTTCTTTATGTGCATTTCCAGTACAATAAAATATTTGTATTGAAATTCTATATGGTGTGGTTTTGCTTTGTTTAATTGATACTTTCATGTTTTTCTTAAATGGTTTAAATGCTCATCCCAATACTTGTAGCTCCTGGGCAATTTGTAAATAATACAACAAATAACATTGGCAGATGTGCTGCTCTTATGCCTCAATTATCGTAAAGCTGTCATGCTATTCCAGTGCTGCTTTGCTAACTAGCAGTGTCAGAGGTACAGAACTGGAGCACGTTTGCCTTGCATCCATCACCACTTATATATGACCATTGACATTTGTCACTGCAACATAACACCTAGTAGTTGTGCCCTTAAATATCGATCATCATCATCATGACCGGGGGTCCAAAGTCGTATGGTATCATGGGCGTGACTTCTCGTACTTGCCCATAGGGTTACATGCTAAAAGGTCCCTTTTCAAGCCAAGTTTTTGAGGCTTTCTTCAAGGAAATATATCAAAGTTGCATCATAGAAATAAAGGTTGAGCATGTTTATTTCGATTTTTGGGATCAACATGTCAAGCCCAATCGCAACGGTTCTCGAGCTCTATTAGGCCAGAGGGACGTATGCAATCGCGCCCCCGCCGACTACTTTTGTCAGCACCAAGATGGCCGCCCCGTCATAAGACAACTCGGATCCAAATGGAGGTCGCAGGGGACCAATGCTTACCATTCACGAGCTGAGTTTATGAGTTGTTGATCGAAAACAAAAGCCGCCATACATGTCGCGATATGATTGCAGCCATATCCTGGTATAATTATTATACCAGTGTATTTCCTAATGTAAAGTGTATTGTAGTGTATTTCTAGTGTATACAAAACAAACTTTGGAGTACCCAGTATATAGTGCCCTGATCATGACCATTGTCCCATCACAGTACAGCTGCACTGATAAGTAACTAATAGTTCTGATAGTAGCAATGCTCTGAGCCGACTGGTTTCATTCCTGTGTTGTTTGGGAGTTGCAGCCCTGTTATGCACCAGTCATCATCTTACTTGTTACTATGTTAAGCAGTATTCCTTAATAGCAACCCTCCTAACTGACAGTGTCTGACAGTCAGTCCCTAATAGCAACCCTCCTAATTAACAGTGCCTGCCCCTTGTTCTAGCTGTACTGGTTTCAGGCTTGCCACATCAGCCCTCCTAACTGACATTGCCTGCCCCCTGTTTCACTTGTACCGGTTCCTGGTTTGCTATACAGGCCCTCCTTACTGACATTGCCTGCTCCCTGTTCCAGTTGTACCGGTTCCTGGCTCGCCGCACAGGCGCCAAGTTCAACAGGATCGTGCTGAAGCGTCTCTTCATGAGCAAGCTCTACCGGCCGCCCATGTCTCTGGCCCGCGTGATCCGCTTCATCAACCTGCCGGAGCGCGAGAACCGCATCGCCGTCGTGGTCGGCACCGTGACCAACGACGTGCGCATCTTCAAGGTCCCCAAGCTGACGGTGAGTGACTGCTGAGGACAGGTGGTGTGGTGATGATGCAGCAGTGTCCGAAATTTCGGCGATTTGGGCGGGAAATGGCAGCCATGTGTGAATAGTTTATGCTGCCCCCACTCCATACTTTAGGAATGATTGTTGTGCTTTTAAATTATGAATGATGGTGTTGATTCTGACTACATATTGTCTATAAAAAACATAATTATAATGCAAATTACTCTTTTCATATTAAAGACTGAAATCAACAATGTACTTTCGTTAGTGTAGCATTTTATACATAATTTCTCACTTTCTCCTTTTTTGCGTGAATTGTTCAGTGTGGTGGGCGCGGCTCCCGCCGGTGGCCGGGCCAGGGGTTTGTAAGTAGTAGGGTTTAGTAGGGGTAGACACTCCCGCCGGCGGCGGGCGGGGCCGGGCCCAGGCTGGGTCGTTGGTCGCAGATCACGGTGATCCTATGATTCCATTGTGCTCCATGCACCTGTGAATAATATGACACTATTAATTTACCCTGAATTTCATCCTCCATCTGACCAAGCGCCGGGGAAGATCTCGCAAAATTTAACATAGGGCGCATTAGCGACGTCATGCGGCCATCACCGGAACTACTGTACAATCTTTGCCGCCTGCAGGTAGGGGTTGTAAACCAACTTAAATATGCTCTAACAGTTTTGGGTATCACTGCTTACACCAAGACTGGCATGAACGATGGACAATGCCAGTCTTGTCTGAAAGTGTTATTGTATTCAGTGATACCCAAGACTGTTCGAGCATATTTAAGTTGGTTTACAACCTCTACCTGCAGGCGGCAAAGATTGTGCATTAGTTCCGATGATGGCCGCATGGCGTCACTGCTGCGCCTTTTGCAAAATTGTGCGACATCTTCCCCGGCGCTCGGCTGGCTGGGGGGTGAAATTCAGGGGAAATTAATAGTGTCATATTGCTACCATGTGTACTGAGCACGGTGATATCATAGGGACACCGTGATTCGAGCGAACAAAATTCCAGGAGAGTTAACGAAACAAAACAAAACGCACAGACACTATTTTTGAAGTGTCAAGTTGCCTGGGTTGATGGGAAGTGGATGTAGGGGAGGGGGTTTGGCGGTGTGCATATTTGCATCATTCCATAGCTCCGGCAGTGGGAGGAGTGGTTGGTGGAGTAGCGATAGTGTTTGGCGGGTACGCCTGCCCCGCAAACTCTGTTGTTGTCTTCCAGTAGTGGGTAAGTCACGATGTGAATTAGCCTGTTGGTGCTTGACTTGAGCTGGAGGCTCTGTGGAAATAATATTCCATGGGTGGTAGTGATGTTTGAGAATGCTATTTGGCAAAATGCTCATAGCCAGCTTATCGGTTCTAAGCACCTCTGACGAGGAAGAGACTGGGATTAGCTTTCGGTTCTCGCCGAGTGTGTGCACGAGTCGCCACGGCTGGTATTATCACGTCACCTAATCTGTACCCGTTCCTATGGTTCCGCATACGATGGGGAATCGCGTTGATGCTGTTCTGGCGACAAATCGAAGACGTACCAAAAACTCTTTCTGACACGTTGAACACACCGTAGCGGTACTTTCCTGCCCCCCCCCCCCCCCAAGTGTACGTGTCCTGCTACCGTTACTGTGCATTTTCGTCTCACCAGGATGTGCCCACTGCAGCATGTGTGGATGCATTCATCAGACAAATGTTGGCAGCCTTACCTGTCCCCGCGTGCATCTCTCGCCTGAGAAGGTCTCTGCCTCCCAGTACGCAGGTGTGTGTATTTCGTGTCTCACATCGTCTCCGTTCCGTCCGCAGGTGTGCGCGCTGCGCGTGACCGAGACGGCCCGCGCCCGCATCCTGAAGGCCGGTGGAGAGGTGATCACCTTCGACCAGCTGGCTCTGCGCGCGCCGACCGGCAAGAACACAGTCATCATGCAGGTACGCGGCGAATTGTGTCGATGAGATGAGGTGATGAGACCCCCAGGACACAGGTCATCATGCAGGTACGCCGGGCATCGCTGTGTCGATGGTGGGCGGTTACCGCTGCGAAGCCTCCCGGCTAACATGCTAGATAGGCTAGATGGTGCGAAGGCTGTAAACGCCTGCGTAGTGGCCGTCTCGAGCCTCCTCGCATGGGGGTATGTTAGGTGGCCGTCAGAGGGGATTAGCATCGCATAGTAATCGTTGCGGGCCTGGTTTGATAACAAGACGGTGATTAGGCGGGATGCTGTTGGTTGTGTCAGCTTCTCTTGCAGATAAGTGCGCTCGCGACAATTAGCCGAGCTGGCGTGTTTTGGGACGAGTGTGTGGCGCTAGAACTATAAATGGTAGCGGTGAGTGCGGTAGCCTCACCTCCCCTGTACAAGATATGATGGGGCGTGTGTTGGATCATGTAGCGAGAATTCAATCAGCACAAACAAAATTTGCTATGGCGGGAATCTACCTTTTACTCCTCATCGAGTACCAGAATATCGTCAATCTAGTTACACTTGGTTAGCGAGCCTTCTCGAGAGAACATTGCAACGAAGCGGATTTCCTAGGTGCCCATTTTCGTCCCATGCTGTGCTAGTTAATTTAGATCACACACATGTAGGTAGGGGATTCCACTACTCTTGTCAGCCCGTATGAAGTGTGTGAATTCGAGTTGTGAGGCAAACTCACCACGAAGAACAGTCACTTGGTAGATACATTATTTGTATGTGTGCTTCGATTACAATATGATTTCCGTGTGCTCTATCTCTAAGCCGCGGGTCAAAGGTCACATTTTCTCTAACTGAATTGCGAAGACTTGGTCTTTGTGTCCTGAAATCTTTGTCTTTGTGTGTCGACTCCCCGTCTCGCTCTGTCATCTGCTTAACTGCCATGGTTGGGCAAGGAGCTGGCCGCATTATAGGCCTGGTCTCCTAATCAACCGCGGCCACAGCATGCTAGCCAGGACGATCCCAGTCCGATGAGTTGTCGGAGCTGATTCATGCCCTGGGTACAGTGATCAGCCACGCTGTATAGATCAACTCGTCAGTTTCCGCCTTATTTCTTACCGAGTTTCACCATCGTTTTTGGTATATCTTGTCACGTTACACGTTCGTGGTGCTCAGGAATGCCGGGAAGTCTGTTGTCCTGTTAGCGGCTGTTTCTGGTCTGTCTGTTTTCTATCTGTTTGTGTGGGCATTGTCACTGCAGTGTACTCTGCGCATCTTGTTTCATCTCCTATAGCTGTCTGCAGTCTTTCCCCCTGCCTCTATTGTGCGCCGTGGCAGTATAAGACGTGTGACGTGTCCATCGTAGGTGACGTGTTATGTTCTGAATCGACATTCAGCCAGTGGCAACGACTATCTTTCTGAACAGAGCCATCTTGTCCCCACACACGTCATAACACCGACGTCCTTTATCTATCGAGTGGGATCAACCTATTACCTATATTATAGTACACAATCTATATTATATTAAAAACTTTTTCAACATATATTATAGTACACACCACGCCACACTGTTCCCTTCTCGCCGGTGGCCATGTTTAACACTTAACACTGTTTTCCACAGGGTCGCCGTACGGCCCGCGAGGCCAACAAGCACTTCGGCCTGGCGCCGGGTGTGCCTCACAGCCACACCAAGCCGTTCGTGCGCAGCAAGGGACGCAAGTTCGAGCGCGCACGTGGTCGCCGCTCGAGCTGCGGGTACAAGAAGTGAGCGGTGCGTGGTCACCTTGCCGCCCGACGTTATCGCCTGACTGTTGTCAATACACGCCACCAGACAGCCAGCGAGCGAGAGTGTTTTGCGCTGGGCGGCATGTGACCTTAGTTGTCGGCCCGCCCTTAAACCCCAATCATCATCAGTGTTTTGCGCGTCGGTGGTAACGCTGGAAGTTTGAGAGCGGAAGGGTGCTATATTGCTGGGGGAGGCTTGGGATAGAAAATGACAATAGAAGGTTTGAGACGAGATATTGGGGACGGTCGTTTCAGGGTGGTTGTGGCTGCTCCGCCAGTTGGCACGTAATGAAAAGCGTAACGTGTCAAGCGACCTCGAGGGATGACGACGGACTGTATGTGCATCTAACGCTTGTGGAGAGGCTCGCTTAGGCTTTTCGAAGGCTGGGTGGAGAGCTGCGCTGGCTGGTGGAGGGGGTTCGGAGAGTGCTGGACTTTTCGAAGTGGGTGATGCGCCCATCAACCTTGAGCGTCACTGTGACAATGCATCGGAGCGGTCACAGCTCGGGTGAATCGCAGTCTGCTAGATAACAGTTGTGGGTTTTCGCGCCGGTAGATGTCGCTAGGTGATGCAGTTCCACTGCTCCCTGTCCTTGACCTGGCCAGCCGGCGCTCTTCAGTCACAAAGTCGCCTTTGCCTGACTGGAAAGCGGGACTAACGGGAAATGTATGGTAGGTACATTACATGACGTGGCTGATCGTGCCGTCGACCAACCTACTATACTTCTAGGTTCTCTGAGTAGCACTATATTTAGCCGCCTAGATCACATACATTAGCCTCGTAATCAAACGGCGAAATATATGTTTAAGCCAGCTTATTTACCATCATAGGTGGTATACCATCATGGAGTAATAAGTTATTGCTGATCACTGATCAGTATTTACTAAGCGTACAATTTTGAATATCACGGTAGAAATAGTTAAATTGGTAAAATTAATGCGCTTGAATGCCAGATAAGAGTTATATGTGTAAAGCTTACACTGAAGTACTTTCCCAGCCAATAATAAACTTGGACACTGCTCGGGTACAATTGGATTAAACTGTTGTGCCCGATCAGTGCCCAAGTTAATGATAGGTAGGTACTAGGTTGTGCTTAGGATGATCAGAATAATGAGAGCATAAACCGTCGAATGCTTCGCGTCCTAGTCCTCTTGTTGTAAGCAGGTAACCGGTCAAGAATCCCACCACCGCAAACGCACATGCGCCTGCAACGTATGGTTCGCTGGGCATTGGAAATGGATAATTTAGTCCTATTTTTTCCGTAGAGCTGGGATGTCATTGAAGTCAGCAACGTATTCGTATTTAAATACGTGTCCAAATTTCAACACTGAGCGTAATGGCGCCTATACACAGTATGAAGTTAAATAGGCGCCTATGACATGGTGTTTCGTATTCTTGGCCGGTTTGGCGGACACAGATTTAACAAAATATACACGGTCAGTTTTCAACCAATCTTGACAGACTTGGCGTCAAAATGTTGGAAATTAGGCGGAACACATTTGACATCCCTAAAGTTGCATTTTTCACTCGACGAATAATTATGCTTAAAAGACGGACAAATAAAAAAAAATCATGGTAAAAAAGTCGTCCAGCTTCGAAGAGCCGTAGCACTACAACGATATGCTTGGCGGAGTTTGCAGTATGCTCATTCTCTTGTTCATTCAATTTACTTTCAGAGTATATCGGGTTCAATTAATTCCTCGCATTTTATTTAGACGCTGCGTTAGATCTTAGCCGAACCTAACTAGAGTAAAATCTAAATTAAAATAGGCCAATTTAGTAACAATTTCTCATAAAACCATTCTTCTACTACACTTATCCGGGTTATGAATAGTACAATTTAACATGAATCGATAATGGCCTAAAGAACCTCGGAAGTGCTCTTAACTCATTAAAAAACACGTTTCGCGTGGTTTTCGACCCATATGATACCCTTGCGGTTGCGCGGTCTCGTTGGCCCTTTTCGGCGCGCTGCGCGGGCCCGAGCCTCCAGGGGGCGGCCTCCCCCCCCCCCCTCCTTCCTTGGCTAAGTGCCTTGAGCCGGGGTTGGGCACTCACGGGGGATGCGTCGTCGTTGCGCGGCGCGCGCTACCGTGAACATCACAACGAGCATTTTGGCTCGAATGAGGCGGCCTATCGGCGCCTCTCACAATACCTGCGCCGTCGGCTTGGGGTGGATGTTCTGTGAGCGTAGCCTGACTCTGACGTCACAACCCCACTGAGATGGCAAAATGTATCCAAAAACAAGAACCGCCCACCGCTCATAAATGAGTAGACCGGCCATCAAGCCCGGCCACCATGTGGCACCAAGGCCCCGGCAACCAGCAATCAGCAACGTCTTACTTGCTATTAATTTTGATTTTTTACCCGAATTGTGTTGAGTGGAGTCGGTAGACCAGCTTCAGGACGCCGGGCCTGAGTTTGGGCCCGGCGCCGGCTCCGTGGTCCTGAAACTTGCATCTCTACACCCCACCAAGGCCAGCTGCTGTTTTTATAGTGCGCCGGCCACCGACCTCTCAGGCCACATCCTAACCAGATCCCAGCAGTGGCGGCTGTGAAAGCGCGGACGCCTGCGCAGTCGCAAGCGGCGAAGCGGTGGCTAGGTTGGTTGAGGCGGTGAGGTGTTTTGTGTATTTGCTGAGAGTGTTTAGTGTCCAAAGCGTCCACTACAAGCCACACCCTTTCTCGCAGCGGCGTCAAAATGGGCGACCACTATGGAACATCAAGCAATGTGTACCCAAAAGGAGCAGTGAAATGCCTCGCCGGCCCCATTGGCGGCGGGTCGGTGCGCGAAGCCTCAAGAAGGTTTACAAAGTGTCAGTGTGATTTAGGCAGTAAGTCCCATTGTGAAATATACAGCAAAATATACAGCGGCGATGCCAAGACCACCTCCCCGTCACGGAAACAGACCACCACCACAAGAGCCCCGACAACCACGAGAACGACCACAACCACGAGAGTCCCGACAACCACGAGAATAACCACAACCACGAGAACAACCACAACCGTCCGTCCTTGGACGAGTCACCCAACCACTCGTCACCAGCTGGAGACCACCACCACATGGAACGCCGCTCACTATGTCCCCAGGGGGGTGGACCGCGCTCCGCCTGAGGCCGGCTTTTCCATGGTTCAGGTGCTGGGCTGGGCTAGTTTCGCTACACTGGTCATCGTGGCTATCGGTGCCGTCTTTAAGTGGATATATCGGAAACGGCAGAGACAGCAGAGTAGCGCCGGCCAGAGACGTCAGATCACGGAAAGGTGAGGAGATTATTTTGCTGAGAAATGGTTGGCCGGTGACTCATTGTCCGATTGTTTGGACATCACAGAATAACCTTTTTGGACACATGTGGACGGGAGCCCGGAGCTGTCGAACACAGAGTGAAAGATGATTTAGTTTTTATTGATAACCCGAAACGCGAAGATGGTGTTCCGAGTTGAGTAGCGACATTTCTGGTTGTTCGTGTGTTTTCAGCATATGTGAGATTTATTACATTTTTGCATATATAGGCGTAGTAAACGCTGCAATCATCCAATAGGCGACTGGTAACTCGCAATTTGCAACAGCCTTTTCCGCCTCGCCATCGGTTCTTCGAAATATAAACAATTGCTACAAATATCATTCAAGTGCAATGCACTACACAAATGGTGGCATTTCTGGCTCGTGACCCATGGTGCTATTCACTATCCAGTATCCACTGACTGACTTTGACTTCTGGAACAACATTGACCTTGTTCGTGACCAAACACTGCCCTCTGGTCCGCCAACTGGTAACAATGACATGTGACCCACCAATGACCTCCGACATGTGACCCACCAATGACCTCCCACATGTGACCCACCAAGACCTCCCACCTGTGACGCCCAGCCAATGACCTCCGACATGTGGACCCACAATGACCTCCCACATGTGACCCACCAATGACCTCCCACATGTGACCCACCAATGACCTCCCACCTGTGACTCACCAATGACCTCCCACCTGTGACACACCAATGACCTCCCACATGTGACCCACCAATGACCTCCCACATGTGACCCACCAATGACTCCGACAATGTGACCCACCAATGACCCCACCTGGACCCACCCAATGACCATCCACCTGTGACCCACCAATGACCTCCGACATGTGACCCCCAATGACCTCCCACCCTGGACCCACCAAATGACTCCCACGCTGTGAGCCCACCAATGACCTCCCACCTGTCACCCACCATGACCTCCCACCTGTGACCCACCAATACCTCCCACAGCGTACCACCAATGACCCCTCGACATGTGCACCCAATGACTCCGACTGTGACCCACCAATGACCTCCACCCTGTGACCACAATGACCTCCCACATGTGAAACCCACATTTGACCTCCCACATGTGACCGCCGCCACCAAGACCCCACCTGTGACCCAAAGACCTCCCACCTGGTGACACCCACGCAATGGACCTCCACAATGTGACCCCACCAATGACCTCCCAACATGTGACCCAGCCAATGACCTCCGACATGTGACCCACCAATGACCTCCGAGCATGTGACCGCACCAATGAAACCTCCGACATGTGACACCAATGACCTCCACACATGTGACCCACCATGACCTCCCACCTGTAGGACCACCAATGACCTCCCAATGTGACCCACCAATGAACCCCGACATGTGACCCGACCAATGACCTCCCACCTGTGACCACCCAATGACCCTCCCCATGACCCCCATGACTCCCACCTGTGACCCACCAATGACTCCCACCTGTGACCCACCAATGACCTCCCCAATGTGGACCCACCAATGACTCGACATGTGATCCACCAATGACCTCCCACTGTGACCCACCATGGACCTCTCACATGGACCACCAATGACCTCCGACATGTGAGCCCACCAATGAAACCATCCCACCTTGGTTGACACAATAGAACCTCCACCTTGACCACCCACCAATGAACTCCCACGCTGTACCACCCACCCATGAACCTCCACACACTTGACCACCAATGACCATCCGACATTGACCCACCAATTGACCTCCCACGCTTGTGACCCACGCAATGACGTCCACCTGTTGACCCACCAATGGGACCCTCCGACAATGTGACCCCTCAATGACTCCCACATGTGACCCCACCAAATGACCTCCGACAATGTGACCCACCAATGACCTCGCCACCTGTGACCCCGACCAATGACCTCCACCTGTGACCACCAATGACCTCCCGACAGTGTGCCCACCAATGACTCCCACCCTGTGACCCACATGACCTCCGACATGTGACGCGCACCAATGACTCGTCCACATTGGACCCACCAGACTCCCACATGTGACCACCCAATGACCTCCGACATGTGACCCCACCTATGATCCTCCGACATGTACCGCTCTACCATGACCTCCATCCTGTGACCCGTCACAATGACCCTCCGACATTGACACCAATGACTCCGACAGTGACCCCACACAATGACCTCCCACCGTGACACCAATGACCTCCCACCTGTGACCCACCAATGACCTCCCACCTGTGACCCAAAATGACCTTCGCGACATGTGACCCACCAATGACCTCCCACCTGTGACCCACCAATGACCTCCCAACCTGTGACCCACCAAGACCTCCACATGTGACCCACCAATGACCTCCCACATGTGACCACAATGACCTCCCACCTGTGACCCCCAATGACTCCACATGTGACCCACCAATGACCTCCAACATGACCACCAATGACCTCCGACAGTGCCCCCAATGACCTCCAACATGGTGACCCACCCAATGACTCCAACATGTGACCACCAATGACCTCCCACCTGTGACCCACCATGACTCCAACATGTGACCCACCATGAACCTCCGACATGTGACCCACCAATGACCCTCCAACATGTGACCCACCATGACCTCCAACATGTGACCCACCAATGACCTCCAAAAAAAACATGGGTGGGGGGGGACCCACCAATGACCTCGACATGGACCCACCAATGACCTTCCCACCTGTGACGCACCAATGACCTCCAACAGGACCCACCAATGACCTCCCACTTGTGACCCACCAAGACCTCAGCAACATGTGGACACCAATGACCTCCCACCTGTGACCCACCAATGACGCTCCAACATGCTGGACCCACACAATGACCTCCGACATGTGACCCACCAATGGACCTCCAAATGTGACCGCCCAATGACTCCCACTGTGACACACCAATGACATCCAACTTTGTCGACCCACCAATTTGACCCCACTCGGACCCCACCCAATGACCGTCCAACATGTGACCACCAATGACCTCCGACATGTGACCCACCAATGACCTCCGACATGTGACCCACCTCTAGGCTATCAACCATGACCCATCCCAGCCTGCGACCCACATGGCTCTCTGATATACCACTTACCTTCACCAACCTCTGGTCTTTCCATTGACCTCTGACCTACGACCCACCACTGACCTTTCACTCTCGATCTTTCTCAGGGGTGAACCGACCAGCGGATTTGCAGAACCCTCCGGTGCAGAGGCGTCTTCAGCTCAGTTTCAGCCCTCGGCGCCGATGCTCCCCACCGGTGGTCTGCCTAGCGATCTTCCCCCTCCTTACGACCTGGTCGCGTACCCGAAGCCACCCCCATATGAGTCGGTCGAGAAGGACACTAAGTGGGCGTCGGCTGCTGGCTGCTCCGAATGTGATGCAAAGGAATGTACAGCGCCGGATCATGCCAGCGGGCGGCCAACGGCAAAAGACGACAGCAATGTGTGATACGGCTGTGACGTGTTGTGCTGTTACCCAGGATGTATGTATATGTGTTTGGTATGTAGGTATTCCACCATTGAGATGTTTACTGCTTCGATGTCCATTCGCAGTGCAATAGAGTAAAATATGATGACGATATGTCCATCTAATGCCAACGCACATATAAGAGTACTCAATGATAGTTATCTGCCGCATGATCTGCAGCAGGCATATTGTGTGTAAAAAAATAATGAAAACCCATGGCAACAGAAGTGATAAAAGGATGTCATGTGCTTGTATACGAGAACAGAAGCGAGTCGTGCTGCCACTGTTCTTAAATTGCCGATACACGTGACTGTTTACGCCGTTTAACTTAGCATAACCGCAGCTCGAAAACACTGAAGTCACGTCAATCTGGTGAAATTGCCTGGCGTGTGTGATGAATGATACGACACGTTCAATGCTTCCTTTGGATACGTTACCTGGCACCAGAGTGGAAGACATTACGCTTACAGGGGCCTAACTAGTTATGCTAGTCTAGTAATACATGTTGTTTTTCTTGTGTGTTTGGTTACTAAGGATTTCAGACCCCGTGAGACCCCGTTTTTTGGCGATAACTTGTTAAGAAATGGCCAAATCCGAATTAAATTTTCGCACTGTCTATTTCAGCCCAGGCGCCGATTTCTGTCCATATAGTCTGTTAACGAAAATTCAAAACTTATCGTTCTTGTCATTGACTCGTAACGTTACGATCTGCTCGGTAGCCCATTCCCACAGCAGAGGCTATCGTGACGTAGGTTGTGACCTCAAAAGCAGGTCCTGTCTTATCGTCATAATCGTCGGTAGTCACGTGCTGTAGAGGTCACAACTTTTATACTTTTTAAGTACAAAGAACAACTTCTAGAAGAACAAAGCAAAAAACGGAAATGCAATTACTTGCACGGTTATGCTGTTGAGGTGGTCGAATTTTGACTTCGAAGGGTTGTAAGTCAGTCATTTTTTAAGATGTCGACTTCAAACTTGCTGCACATATTCATTGGTCTCGTCCCGATAATATATATTCCGTTATTTTTTTACTTTGACTTTTAAGATTTGACGAAGGTGCAGACTGCAGTCTTTGTTCTGGTATCTCTATAGGGTCAGCCTAGGCCCGAGGTCATCCGAGGTCACCAACACTTTTTTGTCAACAACTCTCGATAAAATATAGATAGAGAAGTAAAAACAAAACCAATATGTTTGTATCATCAAGACGCGTCTCCCAATGTGCAAAATGACCTTATTGGGTCACCACTTGACCTTGACCTGAGGTCAAATTTTGAAGTTGACCTAACCTGGTAATCATACACATGATGCAAAGCGTCTTGACGAGACAAACACGATGGTGTCACAGACACTTCCGTAACCTAATCAAGTAAACAGTTATTTGTGAAAAAAAATACTAAAAGTATCCTGTTTGACTTTTGATGACCTCTGGAGGCCTAACATTTGACCTAAGTTCAAATTTGAGGACTTGTTAGCGATTGCAAATTTAAATAACATTTTCTTTCGTTCGCTCCAAGTTATCAGAGTTTCCGAGATAATGTAGAGTATCTAGATTCTAGAGCTAAGTCTTAAATCTGAAAAATCTGGCCTTTGATGACCTCTGATGACCCTAATATTGCCCTGAGAAAAGTATTCACTGAAATAGTTTCCACTTTTGACTAGCTCTCGAACGGTGTTTTTGGTTTATGTCTAGGTCCTATAGGAGCCGAGTTGGAAGGGGGCGTCGAAACGCTCCTCCCCCCCCCCCCCCGGCCCTGAGGAAGATGGTGCGAGGCACGGCCCGGCGCAGGTTAAGGTCCAGGTCATGGTCAAGGTGACATAAATCCGTCAAATTGCATATAAAAAGATGCGGCTTGACGAGACAAACTTGTATGGACCAGTTGCAAGTGTCTACGGTCATTCTGTCACGAGTTATTTATAAAAAAGTGTTCGTGACCTTGCATGACCTTTCAAATGGTCACTGACTAAAAATTGAATCCTGTTCATCGTAATAGGCCTAAGATGACATGACACCGAAATAATTGGATCGATATAATGTGGTTTAAAATAATTTTGCACTTTTCACCATACATTTATAATGGGAGGTTAGCAACCTGACTTCAGAGGCCGTTCTTAAAAAATGGGGCCGCTGTTTTTTTTTAAATAATGTGCTCAGAACTCGGCGCAGGAGATGTTAAGCGTCGAAATAGCGCCTCATATTTGTAGCAGCAAAGCCAAATACTATGTAGGTATCGTACATTATACCCAAACATAGGACATTTCCAGTCCTGTGGCCATTCTTTAAATAAAAAATCGAGCCGGTAGCTCGATTTTTTCATAAGAACGGCCTCAGGTCATCAAATTCTTAGATATTGACCTGAAATTTTCAACATTTGCATGTCTCCTCCTACATATATTATGTGTATTGCAACTTCATTAAAGGGATTATACGGGTTTCCGTCCTGAAAAGGAAATGCACTCTTTTGCAGTTGTATGTGCATAAAACACGTTTAAGACATATGAGAGTGACCTCTTGCTCATTTAATCCATTATTTCAGCAATTATTCAGCGTTTAAACTTTTGACTTTCACCAAGACTGTATTCTGAAACGAAGTACTTGACGGAATTACTGGCCACCAACTTTTAATATCTCTATCCTTGGTTCCGGGTGGTTCCGGGCGTGCAGAGGACGGGCTGTCTATTACGCTCGCAGTACTCAAAAGTACGGCGGTGGCATCCACCGAGCACTTTGAAACGTCCTTACGTAAAGAAGATGCATTTCCAGGAAAAAATGTGGTAACCGTGGCCTTCTACCCCCTGATAAGTACGTTTTACTATGTAACTCAATTATTCTGGGAAAAACCCGTATAATCCCTTTAAAGAAAACGAACATATAATTTTGAAACAATAATAATACAAAAAACATGGATTTCAAAAATATAAATTTAGAAATTTCGAGACAGCTATCTGAAAGAACATTCAATTCTTACCGATGTCTGTTTTCGCTAATACTTTGCTACAACAAACAACAAACACCCAGCCAACAATTCTGATTGGGACCCAATTGGGCAGCACTCGGGTTTGCCCGACCAAT
>VOPJ01013301.1:0-27342 GCA_014673585.1 Semibalanus balanoides
TGCCCCTTCAGTGGGGTGCCTGGCGGTGGCCTCCCGGCTGCCGCCGCTGCTGCTTCGAGACCTCATCTCAACCCGACTCATCACCACCATCACCTCATCTGCGTCCAGGGCAGCGGATGCCCGCAGGCGGACCTGGGCAGCCCCCACCGGTAACAGTTGGTAGCACTCGGGCGTTTGGGCGCTCAAAAACTACTCGACCATAGGGTTCCCATGTTAAAGAGACGACATTCAGACGAGTCTGGCTCGTAACCCATGGAACATATTTCAATTCCGACTTCTGCAACATATAGCTATGAGGCTTGGCTACAACGTTTTTATTTACCATTTTTCGATATTCTGCATACAAAAGGTGAAATTCGGCTTGGGGGTTACAAAATATCTGATGCGCCCAATGCCGACTGTGTTTGCATGGAAGTGGCGACTGCAGCGTCATCTATAATGCTAGTAGAAGCGCTTAGTTGGTTTTGATTAAACCGGCCATATTTTACCAAAGATACTGAAATATATCCTTATTTCGACTATGTTCAGTTAGATTTGCTGAGAGTGAATCAATAAATTAAGATATAATCTATGGAAATGCAAGTTAATGATACAATACAATACTGTCAATTTATCATAAACAAAATATTTTTCAAAACAAATGTATGTTGTTTAAATCATTTGGGCGCTTTATTCCTTACCGTTCTGCCCGGTGTCTAGTTATCCTGGACCTGGGTGCCGTCGCGCGCAGCGCTGGCCCCGGCCCGCTAAATGAGTAGTCGGCCCACCGCGCCCCCCTCCGTGAACGCCGACAGAGGGGCTCCGCCGCCGGGGGGCCCGGGGAGCGAACATCGGAGAGCTAAGAATAGGAGGTACCGTCGGAACCGGACAGGACGAAGACACACGACGGTAGTGTCGTGGAATGCGGAGGGTCTTCGCAAGAAAGTCGGAGAATTACAACGCTGGCTTCCCGCGGTGAACGCCGACGTACTGGCTGTTCAAGACGGACAGCTCCCGAAAGTCGCCTCCAGGAACCCGGGTTATCAACCCCCGGTGGTGGTGCGAAGGGCACGCGGAAGAGTTACGGGCGCAGAGGTCGTCAAGGGAGGTGACATCGCCCTGTACGTCAGGGCAGGACTCCACTTAAATACCCTGGACGACCGTATGACAGCGGCAAACGACGATACAGCAGAGGTCTGCGGCATCCGGCTGCTGGGTAGCAAGAGTAACAACACCAACCACAACCTGACCATCCGATGGTGGTGGTCATCCAATCGTCTGTTGTCCGCCCCCCGAGGATACGGAAGACCCGGTGGGCACACCACAAGGCCGACTGGCGAGCCTTCATGGATGGCTGCGAGGCTTGCCCTTGACCCGGGGCGGAGCCAGCGCGAACCGTCCAGGGGGCCGCCTGCCGGCTGACAAGTGTCACCGACAGGCGGCGGCGCGCCACGTGCCAGGGAGCGCGTGGCGACCCGCGGCACTGGGGACACTCCACCCGGCTCGGATACCGGCGGAGACTGTCACAGCTGCCCAGGGCCCGCCAGGACTGCAAGAAGAGATTCCACCGACACCCGAAAAGCAGGAGCGCTTGATCCAGCGAGGGAGCGGCGCGCCGCCGAGATCGAGGAGAAGTCTGCAAGACAATTGCTTACAGAGTGTGTTCCACCACCCTGAATCCGTCCTGCAAGCCTAAGCCCAGGTAAAAGCGAGATACCGTTGTAGCAACGTTGTGAAAAATGAAGTTGGAATTTTACGTTTTAACAACGTTGCGACAACGTCGTGAATGTTGTGAAGAAAATGTTGTATAAACGCCGCTGTTAAACGTTACAGCAACGTTGTATCGTTACGATGTTACAACTTTTTTCAAGTAACTCTGGAAGAACCGCTCGCAATGTGGTACAATTATATAAATTGAGCATATTCACCATCTTACTAAGATTAGTGATCGACCACGTAAGTCACGTTAGCTATGTTTGTCAAAAGTAACGTTGTAGCAACGTTGTTTCGACGTTTTGTGAGCGTTAAAAGGTAACGTTGTGACAACGTTCCTGGGAGTACAAAATTACACTATTACCGAACGTTGTGTAGTTGTGTTGCAACCTTGTCACAACGTAGCGACAACGTCAAATTGTTAGCTGGGAGGAAGGATNAAATGAGTAGTCGGCTCACCGCGCCCCCCTCCGTGAGCGCCGACGGAGGAGCTCCGCCGCCGGGGGGCCCGGGGAGCGGACGTCGGAGAGCCAAAAACAGGAGGTACCATCGGAACCGGACAGGACGAAGCCACACGACAGAAGTGTCGTGGAATGCGGAGGTCAGTGTTGGATTTCTGGCCGTTTTCTGGTCCGGTGTTTTGCTCTCTTCAGTGATGTTCTGCCGTTTAGCTAGCTTTCGGGTTCAGCGAACGCGCGAGTAACACCAGTTGAGATGCAAACCTATTTTGCACTAAATGAGTTGTATATTCTACCACAAGAAATTAAGTAATATCCTGGATGCAGAACTATAGGAGGGTTTATTTAGCGTGTAACGTGAACTTTAAATTGGAATTATGTATTATATTTCATAATCTAGGTATATTCTAGAGTCCAGAATATAACTCAATTGTGCACAAAGTTTGCACCTCCATGGGGGAATGCGGCGGCACCATGACCCGGGGATTAGCTTGACCCGAAGGGCTGATGCCGAAACGGGGATAACTCATTGAAGAGAGCAAAGTACCGGGACCAGAAAGCGGCCAGAAATCCAACGCTGGCGGAGGGTCTTCGCAAGAAAGTCGGAGAACTGCAACGCTGGCTTCCCGCGGTGAACGCTGACGTACTGGCTGTTCAAGAGGGACAGCTCCCGAAAGTCTCCCCAGGGTCCCGGGTTACCAGCCCCCGGTGGTGGTGCGAAGGGCACGCGGAAGAGTTAAGGGCGCAGAGGTCGTCAATGGAGGTGACGTCGCCCTGTACGTCAGAGCGGGACTTCACTTCAATACCCTGGACGACCGTATGACAGCGGCAAACGACGATACAACACAGGTCTGCGGCATCCGGCTGCTGGGTAGCAAGACCAGTATCACCAACCACAACCTGACCATCATCAACGCGTACAGACCGCCGATTAGGGCGACGGATGACGACCGCATGGACCACTTCGACCAGAGAGAGTTCCCGACAGACGAGACCCTTCTGGTGGACGATGTCAACGCTCACCATCCATCGTGGAACATCGCGTGCGACACACCGGACACCGTGGGCGACAGAATCGCGGGGTGGATGGATGGGATTGGATGGAGGCCACTGGACACCGGAGCCCCGGCGTTCACCAGCTACCGCACAGGCAGCCACTCGGCGCCGGACCTCGTGGCCTGCAGCGCAGACCTAGCGTGCAGGGCGAGCTGGACGACGGGACCGGACCTCGGAAGTGACCACCTCCCGATGGCGGTAGTCATCCAAACGTCTGAGATCCACCCCCCAAGGATACGGAAGACCCTGTGGGCACATCACAAGGCGACTGGCGAGCCATCCTGGATGACTGCAAGGCTGCCCTGTCCGGGGCAGAGCCAGCGCGGACCGTCCAGGGGGCCACCTCCCGGCTGACAAGTGTCATCCAACAGGCAGCAACATGCCACGTGCCGAGGGGAGCATGTGCAGACCCGCGGCCCTGGGTACTCTACCCGGCACTTCAGGAAGATGTTCAAGCTCACCAGACCGCAAGACGGGAGATCTGACCAGACAACCCAACAGCAAAGAGTGCTGGATCCATGCAAAGCACCACACTGCCCAGATCGAGGACAAAGTTGCAAGGGGACAATTTCAGGAGTTTGTGTCAACCACCCTGAACCACCCTGCAAGCCTAGGAAATATATCCAAAATCCTGAAGAAATGGGAGGGGGCTACAGATGAGGAGCACTGAGAGGGTCAAGCAATGCGAGACAGAGAGAAACTGCTGATCTCGTCAAGTAGAAGGCAGGATTCCTTAGTTCCAGGATGTACACCAGCAATCTACTCAAGCCACGATCAGAGGCACAAGAAAATTGAAACGCACTGTGACAGCAGGACAGATAGGACGACAAAAGCAGGCATGAGTACGGCAACGAGGTGCCAGGACCACGGATGGAGGAGTGGTGCCCCTTAGGAACTCAATCCCCTACACTGAGGATTTCTATACAGATTTGAGCTCCTTTTGTCTTTGTGAATCTGATGCGCTTTTGAATTATTATAACAAAGTAAAGTTGCTAATTTTAACACACAAGAATCATCAAAAAGTGAGGGGGCCATGGCACCCGCAGCCCCCTGCATTCCTACGCCTATGTACATCAATAACACAAAATAACAACAATAAGAAACAAGAGACTTACGTCGTCCTCTGGCACTGCTCAACCTCAACCTACAGAGGTACATATTTAAGCTCATTAAATTATTCATTGATGTTGCCGCATCACAAACGTTCCAGCGCTCATTAAAGGATCTCAATGCACTGCCACTTCTTGTTCTTGAGGAGTTTGGGCGCGTAGCTGCAGGGTAGTTGTTGTTGTAGAGTTAGCGCGCGTAGCTGCGAGGCTCAAGCGTCCGACGTCTTGTTTTTGTCTTGTCTTCGTTACCTATATCTTTCACGTTCAGGTTGGAATATATTGCACTGCCACAGATTTTCACTTTTCAGGGCTCGATCAGTCGATTTTTCAGAATTTGTATCTACCGTTATAGAATACTCTTGGCAAGGCCCTTTAACCACTCTTGGTACTTCTTGACTTTTCAGCATTCAAAACACGACAAATGTGTTAGCACTCGCGCCGCCTCTGATATATATACTCAGCTCGCGCCGCCGGGCTCCTCTCCTCTCTTGCATAATGTGTGTCCCATGTGGGGGCTGCCATGTTTTGAAAATATAAATCAAGAGTAATACAAATAAAGTAACATGCACAAAATTATAGAAATTGAAGATTTAAATTATATTTCGTTAACCAATCAACTTAAAAACTTTGAATAATATCAAATAAGCATGGATTAATTTAAATAAACACGGAAAATTAACAAATAAACGCTACTGCAGGTGTTGAGCATCGGTCACGTGACCAACTTGACCTTGGACCCACAATTTCGTTGGTATTTATGGCGCGCGTGATACGATTGATGTTGTGTACGTTTTTTGCTGTATCTTTTTACCCACGGTAATTAGATATTTTTACCTATCGCAATCGGAGCCTCGGAGCTCGCTTTTCTTGTGCTGTGCCGTTATTTCGGGGTGATAAGCATTTGAAATATTCGCATTTTATAACTACTGAGTTATTGACTTCACACATATATAAATATTTGTTAGTATGGGTGGGTGCAGGGGCGTAGGAACTCATTTGAAGTTGGGGGGGTGGGGGGGGGGCAAAATGCATCTTTGAATTCGATTCTTTCCATGCAACGTCCATAAGCGTAATGTTAAAATCCGAAAATGTTGGGGGGCAGTTGCCTCCCCTGGCCCATAGGCTCCTACGCCTATGGGTGGGTGTTTTGCACCAGGGTGTAGCCACCGCCATGGTGACGCGGACTGTATTCCCTGGACTGTTAGAATGTCGGCTTGCATTCTTACTGTTAAAAGGGCCCAGTGGCTTTCAGATCGTTTAGGGGCCCCTCCAACCTTTTGAACACACTTTTGATGTGCTCAGGGACTTATCTGGGATCTTCAAAAATATATAATGTGGAGAGTGTGATATAATTAAATACTCCACAATACAAAAATAAGTATTGAAATCAGAGCTTTTGTGTGTTACTGAATGCCTCTTAATCTTTCATGAAGGCTATTGCAATATACCTGAAAGATCCAAATTTTATATAGCTTTGTTAAGTAAGTCCTCTTTGTATTTAATCTTCATCTACTTCAGCCTTCCTGAAGGGTCCCACAGTCGGCCTCAAAGGGCCCAGAGTCTGCCTAAGGGCACACAGTCGGTCTAAGAGGCCCTTTTGTGACTTGGTCAGACTGATATGTCCCTTGGCCAGTCTGAGTAGGCCTGCAATTGGCTTGAAGGGTCCCTTGGTTGACCTTAGGGGCCATCGTTCCGCCTCAGGGTGGGATTCTACTTTTTGTTGTTGGTTGACTCACCTGTTACGGTTCCTGGTCTCATGAAAAAAGTAGGAAGACAGACTGTTAAGGTGTAGGAGGATGTAGGTGGATGTAGGTCTGGTGTAGGAGTACAGGTGCCAACAGACAGGTGTTAGACTGTGCCGCTTGAAGCCTTCTGTACTGATAGTCTAACAGTCCACAGTCCAGTGTAACTGGATCACTCACAGTGTTGAAGTCCAGGTATCGCCAGCCAGGGGACAGCAATCTTTCTGTCGGCACCTGTATATATCTTCGCAATGGAAGAGTACACAAATAACCTGATTGTAGGCCAAAATTAAGAAATACTGACATATTAATGATGAGTAATGATAAACTACCAACCTTATTTTCCTAGTTAAAAACTGTTTTTCTCTTTAATAAACATATTGATTAGTTTCAAAATAAATAGTCATAAGGAGTACATTTTTTTTTTAATCATAGTTGGGGAGTACAACATTTTTTGGTGGTCTGAAAACCAACAAACATGAACTTTTTCAACACTATTCCGCCTTAGGGGCCCTCGGTCGACCTTAGATGTTCCTCCTCCAGCCTGCTGGGGCCCTCAAGTCAGTGGGAGGGTGGGTGGCACTTTATACAGACCTTGGGTGGCACAATCAGCCTGAGAAGCCCTCAGTCAGCATACCTGATTAGGCCTTCAATCAGTCTTAGGGGGCCATCGCTCGGCCTGAGAAAGCCCTCGGTCGGCTTGAGGGGCACAGTCTTTGTCATCTTGGGGCCCTTTTTGCCTGAGTGGGCCCAGTCGGCCTGAGGGCTCTTATTCGTCCTGGTGTTCTCGGTTAGCTTGAGGGTCCCTTTTTGGCCCCAGGGACCTACGTCGCTAACGTAGCCCTTGATTGGCTTGGCAGGGAACTCGGTCGAATTTAGGGGGCTCTCGGTCTGCTTGAGGGGGCCCTTGGTCACCTTGAAGGAGAAATGTCAGTCTGAGGGACTGGGGGTCTAGCGTCTGTCGGCTTGATGGTCCCTGGGTCGGATCTGAAACGTATTTTTAAAACCTTATCGTGCCTAATGCCTGGCTTAGATGGCCCTATGCCAGTCTGAGCGGGCCCTCTCAAATTTAATGGGCTCTATGTTGGCCTGGGAGGGCCTTGATTTGATAAGACAGGATGCTCAGCGTTTTTTTTTTTAATTAAATTTAGTCCGAATGTTTTGTGTGGATGGCTTTCCAAGGTCAGGACCCCCGCTAAGCAGAGCTTGTTGCGCAGGTCCTGACCTCACCACCCGATCGCGCAACTCCTGTTGGCCGACATAATTTAGAGACGAAAGTTTTACGTGCCCGACATACCTGGACACGGTCCGCCCCGCTCACTGAAGTCACCTGGCCTTGAGTTCGACCGCTGTCATCGGCCGCAGGCCATTTCGGCCAGGAGCAAATAGCGAGCGCTGAAGCGACTCGAACCCGGCCTGCCACTACCGGGATAGGTCAGAAGACCGGCGCTCTCCCACTGAGCTATAGGAGCAGACATCTTTGAGGGGATCATCAGGAGAGGTCGACCTGACAGTACTCAGCGCTGGTCTGAGGGGCGTTGATGGGTCCTTCAAGGTCGGCATTATGCCTTTTAGGGCCTGACCGCTGACGAAGCCCTCTTAGATCGACAGATACGTCTTTTGGAAAGTTGATATTTGAGAACCTCTTCACCTTCAGGCTGGCCTTGGGCTCTCAAACTGGCTGAGGATCATGCCAGACTATACAAGACCTGATAAAGCGAACAGTGGTTCCGATATGAGTGGGGCAGGATGGGGGGCGTGTCCCCCTGTTATTGAGCCAGGGGGATTATTCACCAATTTTCCCCTGACAAACCGTTTCACCCTATCCCCTGCGGGCGGCCAGAATTAAGTTAACCTGCGGGGGGCAGATTCTGCCCCCCCCCCCCAGAGATCTCGAGAACCGCTCGGCAGATTTCGATGGGACAAACACCATTCGATTCGTCGTGACAAAATCTTTCTTTTTGGACCCCGAAATTGCTTTTTGTTTAAAAAATGGGGGACCAAAGGGCAAAAAATACGAAAATTTTGCGTGTTTTTTTAAAGGTCATTGTGGCCATGTGATGAGACCGATTTTCATGCAAAAAACGTTTTTGAGCTTCCAATGTCATGCTCTTCAATGTTTGAATGGGACAAGTACAAAAATGAAAAATCAAAGGCGTACTCGGGGATAAAAAATGGGGGGATTTTTGGATACAAAATATGTGCCTTTCCTTAGTGTTTGGGACGTGGGAACGTCACATGTGGGCTTGTTGCGTGTAATTGTTAAATGTAACAAATTGTGCGTTAGGGTGGATTCAGGTAAAAACAACGTGGGGCCACCCATGTGCGGAACGCCTTTATCATTCTTGCTTATTTGAAGTTCGGCCTAAATTGACGGGAGAATATCGCTTCCCATTTATGTACCTGAGTTCGCCTCTTGGCCCCAAAAATATGTATAATCCAATTATGTATGATGTACAAGCATCGACTTAGTTTTCTGACGCTTTTTATTCCACCGCAAAACTACGAAGGAAAAGTAATGTGCCCGCTCACCCGCATTCGTAACGACCTCCCAAAAACATGACCTGGAGCCGCCTCTGCTGGGCCGATTTTTTTCAAAATTTTCACAGAACACGCGTCATTCATATTTAGGAAAAGTCCAAAAGTCTCAAGACGATAGACGTAACGGTTCAGAAGCGGCGGGCTAAAAACTACCGGGAGGGGCAGAATCTGCCCCCCGCAGGGAATTGAGTTAAAAGCTTTTCGCTGATGCTCCACCTCTATAAGTTGTTGAGCCCCACCCCCGCTCAACAACTAAACTCTGTCAACAACTTTTCGTTGACCGCTTCCCTCGAGCCCGTCTTCCCAATTTAACAGGCGTGGCGGAGCCCTGATATCGAATAATATATACAGCCAGGCGATTAAAGGGACCCTGATGCTCCGGGGCACAGGCCAGGTGCGTATTTTGGGGGTGGCGCTGGGGCGCGCACCCTCCCCTAAAGACCGAATAATTAAACGAAGGCTGTCAAATATTCATAAAATTAGTGCAAAGTGCTTCATAATAGCTCTATTCGTTACCAAAAGGACCGGATGTGTGAAAGTGCCGACTAAATATGTTTGTATCCACATTCCACACTTTTTTACCGGCCATAAACATCGCGCCAATTACGGCGCCCCCTTCCTGGAAAGACTTTTGGATCCACTCCTGCTGGCAGCGGATTCTATTCTACGGTCGGGAAAAATGGTCAATTTCTTTCCCCAAAACCGAAAAATCTAATCGATAGGCTTTTGCTCCTCCCAAAAATAGCGACTTTAAAATACCTATATTTATTTTCTCCCGCTTTTCGCTCCCCCCCTGTCATCAACTTTTCACCGACACCCCCGCGCTCAACAACGCTAGATTCGCCATCACCCCTGGGCCCATTGTATTGCGGGCCCCCTTTCTCTGGTGGGCCCCCTCCAGACTGGACCCCCTACTCCCAGACTCAGAAAGGGATCTCCAGCCCTGGTCACCCATCAATACATGTCTTCTCACAAAGCATCTATGGGTAGTTTGTAATTGTGAATCGGTTTACAATGGACAAAGATAATTATTTGTAACTGTTACCACACGAGAACGTATATGCCCTATGTTATCCAATAGTGCATGTGCTTCTATTGCAGAGAATATTTCAACTACAGGCATGGGCCACCCATCAAATGTTTTGTCTTTTCAAGACCAGTGTCAGCATTATTTTCAAATTGAAATCCAATGAAAACTGACAAGGAAAGTTGACAATCACTTCAAAATTGACCAAGTTGATACCTTTTGGTGATGGACGGTTCAAATAGCGAAAACGAAGTGCGGTGGAAATCACAATGGAGTAACTACTTATGACGGTGAAACGTCGGTCGCAATCCCCTTTTACAAATTGCCCTACCTATCGAGTTCCCCTCCCGATCGCAATGCTCTTCCGTTCGCAATGCCCTCCCATTCACAATACCCTATTACAAACTGCATAATGACAAATTGCCCTCCCGTTCGCAATCCCCTCCCGTTTACAATTCCCTCTCCCGTTCGCAATCCCCTCCCGTTCATATTACCCTTCCCCTCCCGTTTGCAATCTCCTCTCGTTCGCAATCCCCTCCCGTTCATATTACCCTATTACGAATCGTCCTATGACGAATTACGGGTTACAATTAATCGGCGCCTTAAAAACCCTTCTTTCCAACTTTTTCCCCTCAACTCATCTTTTTGCCCTTCCTCGAGCCTAAAACAATCTCATTCACTACTTCTCATATATGTCAACTTAAAAAGCCATTGCGAAGGCATTGCGAACGGAAGGGGAATGCGATAGGTAGGTGAATTCGTATTAGGGGATTGCGACCCTCCGCCGAAACATCACGAAATTTGTCCTTTTAAAATATGCCTAAATATGCCCAACGATTTTTGCGTTGAAACTCAGCAGCTAGGTCGTTTTGGAAGGAAAAAATCACATTTGGAGGTTTCTCAGTACACCCGACGATCTGGCTATATCAGTTAAAAACTAATGTTAAAGGTGCTATATTCCCTTTAAAGCTTTGTAAGCAACAAATGAACAAAACATCAGCAGAATTCACTCCAAGATGTGTTTTCTCTTACAGCTATTTGTGTAAATTGCTGCGATAAAACTCCAACTCAGACATAATGGAAGACACTGCAGAAATTTCCTTAGGCTGGCAGGCCAAGGATATACTTGGTGGGTTTTCAGAGGTCTTCCTACTTTGAGCAGATGTTTGTATTTCACTTGTGCCCTGCTGACTGGACACTAGGGTGTCCCCAAAAATATTTTTGTCCGTGCAAACTGTCCACCTCAAAACCCCTTAACCCCCCCCCCCCCAGAGCCCCTTTACACAAGAATATGCTGAACCAAGTTTTGTTCCCCTCTTTTCAAGTTTGGTCCCCCCGGGCCTCAAAGTCAGTGACCCCCTATGTAAAAGGTCAAAAATCAAAATCGTCGTACAGACCTCGGCGTGTTCTCATTTGAAAGCTCTTGTTAAGTAGAATGCACTCATAAGCAAAACGCTCTACCTTTAATAGTTTTCGTTTTATGAGTCATAAACCTCTACCAAAACCAAGCTTTAGTGTATTGTACCCTAAAACGTGCTTTTGTAGAGGTGTGTGACTCTCAAAACGAAAAACTATTAAATCTAGAGCATTTCTACTGAATAAATGTGTGATCTACTCAGCCAAATGAGCACACGCCGAGGTCTGTACGACGACTTTGATTTTTGACCTTTTACATAGGGGTCACTGACTTTTGAAGGCCCGGGGGGACCAAACTTCAAAGGAGGGAGACAAAACTTGGTCAGCATATTTTTGTGCAAAGGAGCACCCTGTTTTGGGTGGATAGCTTGCACGGACATTTTTTTTGGACACCCTACCCAGCCAACAATTAACTTGGGCACTGATCGGGCACAATGGGATTAAAGCCATTGTGCCCGATCAGTGCCCAAGTTAATTGTTGGCAGGGTAGTGAACATTCATTTAACTTCAAATGCTTTATCATGTTATTGGATTCAATCTGTTGGTGATCTCATCCAATCCGTTTTTTTCCGTTGAATACATAATTGTATACATACAATGTCAATATCTCTCTAATCACCAGTCATTAGTCATGTATTTGTTTTCTTCCAGCTGCTTGCTATCCTTAACAAAATACTACTTCAACAGTATTTTTATGATAAATATTGGGCTTAGCAAGGTTGCACTGATGGTGGTTCTGGTGTTGTGACGCTACTCGTCCTGTCTGCCTTGGCTGCAGGTTCTCCTCTGATGCTAGTGCTGGTGTCGATGCTGTGGGGCTTCACCAACCCAATGCTGAAGCTCACCAGCGAGGGACTGGAGGATATCAAGGAGACTGGGCGACTGAGACAGTTCGTCGCTGAAGTCAAGTTTCTCGCCAGCAATGTCAAAGTATAGTGTGACACAGGAGCATGCGTTTGTAAAGAGACCCTGTGACACGAGGGATGCATAATTGTAGAGACATCACTTCATTGAATCAGGGACGTAGCCAGGGGCACTGGGGCCATGCCCCCTTTCCCTGAGCAAACCAGTTAACAAGTTTCAGGAGCACACCTGTTAAAATTAGGCCTGGCATTTGTGCTGGCTGCTCATCGCTGCTGGAGTGTACACAATGCTCACTCTGCTCACTTGTGAGCTTACGGGCTGCTGTCGTGGGTGTTAATGTTTCAGTGGGGGCAACATTTGCGGTATGTTTGTGTTTCAGTGCCCAGTGGGTGGCACCATTCTTGGTGTGTTTGTGTTTCAGTGGGTGGCACCATTCTTGTTGTGTTTGTGTTTTAGTGGGTGACAACATTCGCGGTGTGTTTGTGTTTCACTGCACGGAATATTCGTGATGTGTTTGTGTTTCAGTGGGTGGCAACATTCGCGGTGTGTTTGTGTTTCAGTGGGTGGCAACATTCGTGGTGTGTTTGTGTTTCACTGGGTGCAACATTCGCGGTGTGTTTGTGTTTCAGTGGGTGGCAGCGTTCGCATTTAACCAGCTGGGCTCTCTTCTCTACTTCCTGGCGCTGAGTGTTGCTGGTTCGTACCGGTATATGCACTATACACTATACAGTAGCCTAGTAGTGTGTGTCACTAGTCAAGATTCAAAACGGCCCTATGGTTTTCCTTTTCTTCCTTTGCTCTGAGCTGAGCTTACATGACTGAAACCTGTGTCCGCCACTGATCTCGGCTCAACATGATGCTCTATAAGCCTGATGTTTTATAATAGGTATTTGGGACAAATGCGAAATGGTGATTATCAGTTATATGGTAATTTTTGTGCTTTTTTGGTGATGGTGTAATAACTGTCTTAGTCTTCGTTTTAATTATACCGATATGGAAGCACTGGTGACGAAATTGGTTATTATGGTGATAACTTCATCGATTTGGTGACAAAAGAACTCTGGTGGTGTGTTCAGTCCATATGGTGATACAACCATTATGGTGATTCGAATAAATTTAACTCTTATATTAGACTTTGCTGTGTGACCCTCGCTGCAATTTGAGAGCCGCAGTGATCCTTTGAATGAATGTGTGTATGTTAGTGCATGCTTCCACTACCAGGGCAGCGCTGGTGCCGCTAATGTATTGAGATAGGGCAAACTTCTCGTGCTCCGCGCCGCTCTTGTTTAGAAAGTTTGGGAAAATGGACATCAGCATCGTTCTTTATGGGTCCTCAGAGCAAAGGAAAATCATTGGGTCGTTTTGCTTCTTTGTAATTTATATGCATATTACATATGACAAACCTACAGTATACAGTTTCGATTAATAGGCATTGCCTCTCGGTATGAGTGAGACTATTCATGTAGGCATCACTTTGCAGTGGCGGATCCAGATAATTTTTAAGGAGGGGGCCATCAATTGCAGTGGTGCCCCTACTTATACCCAAATCCGAAAACTCGACGGATTTGGTCCACTTTATTTTGAGGGTGCCCCTATTTCAGTATATTCAAATAAAAATACAATGTTGAGGACACCTCGGGTCAGCAGAGTGCCCCCCCTCCTCAACCGGCCAGAGTGCCCCCTGAGGCGACTAGAGTGCCCCCTCAGGCGGCCAGAGTGCCCCCTCAGGCAGGCCATGAGTGCCCCTCAGGTGGCCAGGATACTCAGACGGCCAGAGTGCCCCCTTAGGTCAACAGAGTGCCCCCTCAGGTCAACAGAGGATCCCCTCAGCCGGCCAGAGTGCCCCCTCAGGCGGCCGCAGAGTGCCCCCTCAAGTTCGAGGCCCAAGGGGGGCATGGCCCTCTCCTCTGGATCCGCCACTGTCACTTTGAAGCAATGTATTGGAAGCAAAAGGTTATGACAAGATAATCGGTACTTCGCAGATAGTTATCCTTATTTTGTACAGCCTTAACTTCGACTGGATTTCACTGACGGTGTATTATGAGATAGTTGTGCTATAACATGTTAATTCTTACTTCCGTTCATATGTGTGTGTAATTTGCGTTTGTGTGTCGCCTTCTCCTGCCGGCTGTCCGGCCCGCTGATCAGCAGCTCTGTCCCTGTCTGTACTGTCTGTACCGCAGACCTGTCGCCTTCTCCTGCCGGCTGTCCGGCCCGCTGATCAGCAGCTCTGTCCCTGTCTGTACCGCAGACCTGTCGCTGACGTCACCTATCTGTGGATCGCTGACGTTCGTGTTCACTCACATCTGCGGCGTGCTGCTCGGGGAGCCGATCGGTGACAAACGACGTGAGTAAGACGTGAATGTCATGTGTCGCGATGCCGGTATGGACGTGAGTCTGGTGTCGGTGTGGACGTGAGTCTGGTGTCGGTGTGGACGTGAGTGGTGTCGGTGTGGACGTGAGAGGGTGTCCGGTGTGGACGTGAGTGGTGTCGGTGTGGACGTGAGTGGTGTCGGTGTGGACGTGAGAGGTGTCGGTGTGGACGTGAGTGGTGTCGGTGTGGACGTGAGTGGGTGCCGTGTGGACGTAGAGGTGTCGGTGTGGCCGTTATGTGGTCGTATGGAGTGAGGGTGCGGTAGTGGACGTGAGTGGGTCGGTGTGGACCTGGGTCGGGTGTGACGTGAGTGGTGGTCGGTGTGGACGTGAGGGGTGTCGGTGTGGACGTGAGTGTGCCGGTGTGTTAGTGAGTGGTGCGGTGGGACGTGAGGTCGGTGTGGAGTGGTGGGTCGGTGGTGGGAGTGAGTGGTGTGGTGTGGACTGAGTGGGTCGGTGTGAGTGAGGGGTGTCGGTTGTTTGACGTGAATGGTTGTCGGTGTTGCGTGAAGGGGTGTGGGTGGAGTTAAGTGGTGTCGTGTTGACGTGATGGTGTCGGTGTGGACGTAGTGGTGCCAGCTTAAAACCCAATAACAGCTCAAGCTGAGTAGGGCTGCAGCGACAAGTGTCACCGCTGATTGGCTAGCAGCTCTTCAAGATGTGGCCTGGAAAAACGACTTGTTATTTTCTGGAACTGTTGATTACCTGCTGCGAGTGCGATCCAAAAAAGAAGTTGTTGTATCAAGTCCCCATAATTGTTTACAGAGATTGTACATATCTATGTAGCTCTATATAGCTCAATAACGACGTCATTGTCCCCAAAAAGAAAGAAATAGAGAGAAAAAACAATGAAGTTTAATGACTTTTCGAGAAACAAATCACTATCGTTTTCGGCAGCAAACGAAAACGGGAGCATTTGGTTGTTTTTTACTACAACCGGCGTGTATTATACAACTTTCAGAAAGGTGAAACATTCCATTTAACGTGGTACTTCATTATAACTAAGAACTATTTACTCAGTGCATTATCTAGGTATGTCGTGCGGACCAGAATATGACTCGTAGAGACCCGATCGTTATCTAGACCCGAAGAGCTGAAGCCAAGACGGGAGTATGCTAAGCCCGTGCATTCCATCGAGCACAATCATGCATGTCACGCTGTTTATGTTACATTAGTTTTGTGACGCTAGTACTTCCCATTGCGCCAGAACAGTGGCCACAGGGATTAGCTTTCCGCGAATCCTCCGGCTCTAAATGGATGACGTTTTATGCCTTCTGACAGATTATGTGACTGTCGGTTTTGTTGAAAATAGAAGCTTTTAGTTTATTGAACGGCATGACTCTCAAATGATGGGCACTGCCACCAGCTCCCGAAAATTGGCATTTGGTTGTTGAATACTTATACAACTTAGTCAGGGGCGCGATATAGCCTTCATTGTTGGGGCGCCCAGAAACAACCATCATCATCATTAACTTAGCCGGTTCTCAATTTTGTACCAATAGCAATTTCAAGTTTTGCTGTTTCATAGTTTCCCAAATGAGTATTACCTACGGTTGGAACTGTCGAAAATCAGATAGTCATTTCAATGTAGATGCTTACTATGGGTGTGCTTAATTTGCTGAGGATAACATTCGATAATATTCCTCCTCTCGGTTACTCTCTATCGGCGATCAACGATCAGTTGTAAAATTAATCCAACGGTTACTTGCCAGACGACATCGTCGTACCTTTTCCCATCTGCACGACGAGCTTACTCACGGCGATGGCTGGAGTTGCCATCGGACAGCGAGCCGTCCAGAATTCATTTCGGCTGAGGGTCACTGGTCAGCCGAATACTGGTCATCATCGTTTGCAGGGCCATTCGCCGCCGGCTAGCACCGACTTGGGTTTACGCAGCGTCTATTTCAACTGGGTCGGCAGCGGTGAACGGCGAGCCAGCAGGCAATGACCGGGGCAGCTTCTCTTGCAGCGGTGACGGCGAGCCAGCAGCATATGACCGGGGCAGCTTTCTCTGCAGCGGTGACGGCGAGCAGCAGCATATTGACCGGGGCAGCTTCTCTGCAGCGGTGGACCGAGCAGCAAGCATATAAGAACCGGGGCAGCTTCTCGCAGCGGGTGACGGCGAGCAGCGCATATGACCGGGCAGCTTCTCGCACGTGAACGGCGACAGCGCATATGACCGGGGCAGCTTCTATCTGCAGCGGTGACGCGAGCGAGCAGCATATGACCGGGCAGCTTCTCTGCCGCCGGTGACGGCGAGCACAGCATATGACCGGGCACTTCTCATGCAGCGGTGACGGCGAGCGCAGCATATGGACCGGGGCAGCTTCTCTGCAGCGGTGACGGCCAGCAGCAGCATATGACCGGGGCAGGCTTCTCTGCAGCGTTGACGGGCGAGCGCAGCATTTATGACCGGGGCAGCTTCTCTGCGCGGTGGACGCGAGCAAGCAGCATATACCGGGGCAGCTTCTCTTGGCAGCGGTGACGGCGAGCAGCAGCATATGGGACCGGGGCAGCTTCTCTGCAGCGGTGACGCGAGCCAGCAGCATAATGACCGGGGCAAGCTTCCTGCACGTGACGGCCAGCAAGCAGCATATGACCGGGGCAGCTTCTCTGCAGCGGTAGACGCGAGCAGCAGCACTATGACGGGCAGCTTCTCTGCAGCGGTGACGCGAGCAAGCAAGCATATGTACCGGGGCAGCTTCTCTGGCAAAAAAGCCGGGACGCGGAGCAGGCAGCATATGACGGGCAGCCTTCTCTGCAGCGGGACGGCAGCAGCAGCATATTGACCGGGGCAGCTTCTCTTGCAAAGCGTTGACGGCGGAGCAGCAGCATATGACCGGGGCAGCTTCTCTGCAGCGGTGACGGCGAGCAGGCAGCTATTGACCGGGGCAGCTTCCTGCAGCGGTACGGCGAAGCAGCAGCATATGACCGGGGCAGCTTCTCTGCAGTCAAACTGAACTCGTGGTCAGCAGATGGAAACAGACAGGCCCATCACAGGGCCGGTGGCCGAAATGGGAAATGTTACATAACGAACTTCGTTCTTTATGTATCGCTTCAACCAGGAACGCTCTGGAATGAGGTCACCTTGCAAGAGCAAGTCGCTGTCTCTTTTGTCCAGACTTTCACATTTATACTTTTTGTTTCGTATTTTCCTTTTGCTTGATGAAATTAATGGGGCTTTGATTCCTTCGTCTTTTTTCCTTCGCTCGCAGCCAATCATTTAATGAGTTTTGTACTTCTACTTTGTCAAGGTGAAACGCTTCTGTTTAATGGAATGTGCGATGATATCAACACACAAAACTATTCTCGCCTTTCTTCCCAGCGTGTACGAAGAGTGACGGCTCCGTTGTTCTCCAGTTCCTGGTGGCCATGGTTGTCAGCCATTTGGTGAGCCTACCTATCGTCTGCGCCTCTCCGGGCCCGTCATTGCCGCTCGGTACCGTGTCGGCCGGGTTTAGCTTGTCCGGAGTCAGACCGGTAGTGTATTGTTAGTCACGGAGGTTGGCACTTCAGCAACAACAAAAACAAAAATAGAAAAACACCACATAGCCATGAATGACACTGTCAAACGGGTTTGGTGGGATAAGGATTCACTTGTTAGTCATGTTAGAATTCGGACCGTTATTGTTAAAGGTTAGAGGAAGGTTTGACAGTGCATACATTAACTAAAATAATACAAACAATGTGAAATAAGCAACAGCTATTTCAGTAAACCAAATCACAGTCAGGGCCAGTCACCCGCAACAGAACAGGCGCACCATCCCAGCAAACCTGGTGGCGCCATCTTCGTCTGTCGGGCACTCTGTCACCGGCCAACCGGCGAGCCGCTCAGGCACCCGGGCGAGCCGCCCTCAGGCACCCATGCGCGCCGCTCGTAGTCCGTTTCCCCGTTCTTGGCTCACCGTCTCGGTCCTGCAATCAGGGCCGATCCGTGCTGGCTCTGGCAAACTTGCTCTGTCGGTTACGATCTGCCGTGCCAGCCGCGTCGCTCGGTGGTACTGGCCGCGGCCTCGTGGTATGGCCGCGTCGTTCGGTGGTACTCGGCCGCGGCGCTCGGTGGTAGCTGGCCGCGCGCTCGGTGGTACTGGCCAGCGTTCCCTACGGTGGTAACTGGCCGCGTCGCTCGGTGGTACTGGCCGCGTCGCTCGGTGGTACTGGCGCGTCGCTCGGTGGTACTGGCCGTCGGCGCTCGGTGGTACTGGCCCGTCCGCTCGGTGGTACTGGCCGCGGCGCTCGGTGGTACTGGCCGCGGCGCTCGGTGGACTGGCCGCGTCAACTCGGCGTTGGTACTGGCCGCGTTCCGCTCGGTGGTACTGGCCGGGCGCTCGTGGTACTGGCCCGCGTCGCTCGTGTACTGGCCGCGTCGCTCGGTGGTACTGACGCGTCGGCTTGGTGGTACTGGCCGCGTCGCTCGGTGGTACTGGCCGCGTCGCTCGTGGTACTGGCCGCGTCGCTCAGTGGTACTGGCTGCGTTCGCTCGGTGGTACTGCCGCGTCCCCTCGTGGTACTGGCCGCGTCGCTCGGTGGTACTGGCCGCGTCGCTCGGTGGTACTGGCCGCGGCGCTCGGTGGTTCTGGCCGCGTCGCTCGGTGGTACTGGCCGTCACATAGAACACGCACATCCTCTCGTCACATAGAATAGAAAAGAATAGAATAGAACACGCACATGGCCGTCACATCCTCTCGTCACATAGAACACGTTCGTTTTTATCATCGAAGCTCTAGCTCAATTAGGGGCGTAACGCCAGGGGGTCGTACTTTGGGGGGGGGGGTCCCCTGCACGGTCACGCAGTGGTCGGGCGTTGCACGGGCGAGGTTTAAATCCAACTTATATTATTTACTATCTGTTATTTATTTAATGCGTTTTTCTGTCTTTCCGTTATTTCATTTATGTGTATAACTATTAATTTGTAATTTGTATAATCGATGCAGTCTGCGAATATATTGCAAATATATGTATATAACTACACACACTGGTGGCGAGTAACGGCATTTCAAGCCGAGTTTCACCTGTACTTCCTCACGCGGCTTACGGCGATTTAATCCAGATACATTTCTAATTGCGCGGCGTTTTCGGCGGGAAGCCGTGAATTCTCAGCTGGGGCGTCGTCGTCGTTGCCATGTGGCGGCCAGCTGATTCATACCAGGAGTGACGCGGTATCGATCTCTACTGCGGCGGTGGTTTGGCCGACCGGCGCCAGCAATGTCGACCGGCGACAGTCGTCTAGACTGAGGTGAATCATTTATCGCAAATCTGCAGCTTGATTATTGGAACTTTTGAATTTGTGCTCTGAAAAGGCAGAACCGTTAATACAAATATTACTACGGCTGCGGTATCCAGCGATTTCGAATAGTTAATTCCTATGTTCCGTTTTTATCAGCGTCGATACAAACTCGTGTTCGTGTGTTGTCAAGTTTTGGTCACTTTTTTCCTCTGAGAATGGCGGCTGCCGTCGGGTCAGTGTCAGCTGTGAGCTGGGTCGTCTATCTGAGAATGGCGGCTGCCGTCGGATCAGTGTCGGCCGGATCGTCTGGTGTCGTAACGCCAGGCCGTTCGTCTATCTGAGAATGGCGGCTGCCGTCGGGTCATTGTCAGCCGGGTCGTCTGGCGTCGTAACGCCAGGCGTTCGTCTACGTTTGTTTGTCGCGTTGTCGGGCGGGGCAGGTGGCTGCAGCTGTGTTTAACCTAGGGGGAGGGGGAGGAGAACTTGGTGTCCTGGTAAACCGCAGAGGAAACTTCGAGACCGGGTCAAACGATGTCAGTACTGGTTTGCGTTCAGCACTGATGCTCAAATAGGGTGGCAATTATACCACTTGGGGCAATGGAGCCTTCTGCCAGGGGGTAATGGTGATTGAGCAGCTACACAAGTGATAAATTATAGCTTATTGGTGACTCATTTGGCGATTGGCACACAATGCACACGCATCTATTCCATTTTTCCGTTGAACTGCCACCTTATTATCGCAAAGAGCATCAAAAACCAAGCAATGCTAAATGTTGCTTAGCTTCGTTTTGTTTATGCGTTGTTATACGCTGGGAACTACATTACTGCCTTCAAAGCCAGAGACTATCATGGGTGCCCAAACCCCAAGGCCCAGCCCAGCCGAAGGTCCATAAACACCAAGCCCAGACCCAGACCAGACCCATTCAAATTCATAATATTGATACCCATGCCCATTGGGGCCCATTCAAATAAGGCAGCTAATTATTTTCACAAAATTTGCAACCATTATCCTAGCATGTTTACTTTCATACTATTAATGATAAATAATATCAGGCACCTGTGTGTTGCTGTTGATTTGGACTTATCGAACACTTTTCGGTCAACATTATCATATTTGATCAGACTTAGGATCAGACATGATTTAAATTTTTACTGCCCTATTACTTGCCACGATTTATTGTTGTCATATAATTGCCAAAGTCTATTGTTTAAGTGTCCTATATCATTAAAAATATATACCTGGCTTAACATCTGGTTGTCAAGTAAAAAAGAACGCTTAGCGACACTTCTAAAATTGCCATACCCATGCCCACCCAGTGGCCAGTACCCATGAAAAGTAAAAAAATGCATACCCAACCCAGACAATCGGAAGAATCGAGTGGGCACCCATGGGTGCACCCAAGCCCATGACTAGCCCTCGCTTAAAAACTAAGGGCAAAACTGCACACATGTCTACTTAAATTCCTGTTCCTAGATGGCAAACTAGTAGTACAACGCCTTTGAAGTTATTGCTGTGCCGCATAGGCTTACCCTCGCCCAGGTAGGGGGTGGGACAAGGGCGGCGCCACGTTCCGAAAGTTAGAGCGGGGACGGAGGCATCTGTAAAGGTCGATTCATTTCCATTGCAACGTCCATAGGCGTAATGTTAAAATCCGAAAATGTTGGAGGTACACGTCCCCCCCCCCCTGGCGCAGCCCTCGGGGTGGATGCCACCCCCTCGGTTTTTTCGGGAATAACTCGCGTAGTTATCAACTGATCGCGATGAAACTTGCAGTACCCTACTTTTGAACAATTTGGACACATTCTGAATATTTTCGAACCTTCTACCCCCCCGTGACCCGTGAACTTTGGACCTGTTCTCAAGTCCCAGTCAGGCGCAAAAATGGCGTCCCGCAGTATCGAATCCTTGTAACTTGGTGCACTGTGCCACTGTGCGTTTTCGAGTGTTTGTTGTTCAGATGCAATGCACAGCTGTTCCAGGTGAAGTGTGGTTTCCACTCAGATTGTGACCTCGATTGACCTTTTCAGAGGTTAACCGAGGTCACTGACCTCCGATGACCTCAAATACCCTTTTGGCTTCTGGCAGTTTCTAGAACATTTTGTGATGCCGACTTCAAATTTAGGATTCATTTTACATAATTGTTTGGTCATGCGCTTTAGGTCAACCGAGATCACTGACCTCAGATGACCTGACATGACCTTTTTGAATTTTTTAAGTTTCTGAGATATTTTGTGACGCTGATTTAAAATTTGACACCCATTAACACGCGCACTGGAGGGGCACTTTTGTGTCCCCCCCCCACATGCTTTTGCGTGAAATTCTCGATAGAAGCGGCGCAGGACAGGTAGTGTTTGTCGACATTTACTGCAAACAAATAGGCGGATCGTTTGTCGTAAAAATCGAAATCGGTCAGGTATTTTTTTAGTTATATGATTTGAATTTCCAAAATGGCGGTCAGAATCGAGGTCGCGAAAGTTGGATAGTCTCGGACAAACAGTCAGATCGGGACATTCAAACCGGCCATTTGGTATCAATGCCAATGTTTATTTCCCCCAAACGAACTTCAGACACATTGCAGTTGACCTGTAACAGTCACAGAGGTTCAAATCCAAAAAATGGTGACATTTGGGCCCGAATTTGAACTTCGTGACCTCGTTTAACCTTTAAGATAGTGACCTAAGGTCACCAAAATTTCAGATGGAATGTAGATCATCACAGCACCTACCTACCCTGTAAGTTTTGAAACGTTCAGCTCTTGACTTTCTGAGAGTCTCACGGGGGGCTCATTAAAGTGGCCCCCCCCCCCCCCTCCAGTACGTGTTAGTGACCATACCCACCTCCAGTGCGCGTGTTAACCGCGCCCCACGGGGGGGGTTTGAACACACACACCCCCTCATGTTTTTCAAGATAGCGAAAAAAACGGCGGCGCGTAGCGCCGCCAAATTTGGCATTAACTATTCACCTGATCTTTCCGGACATTTTGCGAAAAATCCAGGTTTCGTGTCAGGTCAGTTAAGGCACCAGGTCAGGTCAAGTGACCCTACCTTCAAAAAACGTTTGCGGTCGTGCCATGGACTACAGTGTTCTAAGGGATCGATATCAAACTTTAAGTGATTTACATTAGGTCATTTAGTATCTACAAAATGTTATCGTCCGGATTTTTTGTAATCGGTGGACTTAGTCGGGTCAATTTTGCGAATTCCCCCATTGATAAGTCAATGGAGAAATATTAAAATGCTTTCTTTGTCGACGATATCGAGTCCATTTCCTTCTGGATGATGTATCATACCGATATTATGTATGATCAGTGTCAGGTGCTTCAGGGAACCTATATCGAGCGTCATCTTGCGGTATCCGAGGTCACCAACAAACCTTTTCGTCAATAACTCTGGCCATAATGAGATAGAGAACTGCAACTTACACCCAGTGTGTTTGCTCGTCAAGACAACAATCTATTTGATATGCAACATGTACCTACTGGTTCACCACTTGACCTTGACCTGAGGTCATTTTTTTAAGTTGACTAACATGATGAAATGGTACATATCCAAAGCGCCTTGACGAGACAAACACGATGAATCAAGCACTATGCGTTATTTTTGGTTAGATAAGAAGTTATTCACGAAAAATATTTTTGTCATCTTTTTTTTTTTACTTTAATGACCTCTAGAGTCTAAACTATTGACCTGAGGTCAATTTTGCAGGACCTGTGGTGTCGATTGCAAATTTCATTGGCTAGCGACTGTCTTTTGAACGTTTGTTCTAGATTAGCATAGTTTCCGAAATATTTTGGGTTCCTGAGCGGATGTCCTAAAAACTGGAAAATTTGACCCTTCGATTGACCTCTGGGTGACCTGAGTTTTGTCGTGAGCAGAAAACAAGTCTGGAAAATATTTCGGAAATGATTTTGATAGCGGTTCGAAGGGTGTTTTTTGTTTTGGTCTACGTGCCATTGGAGCCGAGTTAGAGGGGGGGTCAACCCCCCCCCCCAGTCGGGCGAAGGAAATGCAGAGGCCCAGTGGGGCGCGGGTTAAGCATAATAAGATGTTCATTCACGATTTTAACTCGATGAGACATGAGTGTTTGATTTTTACACATTTTCGATTTGATGATATTCGATGATATTCATTGACATGACCTCAGAGGTCACCTAATGACCCAGGACCCTAAAATTGGGCGTCAATGGCTTCCTCTCGTCACAAGAAACACGCTCGTTTTTTAATCGAAGCAATTAGGGGCGAAACGCCAGTTTCGTATCCCCCCCTACCCGGTCATGCATTGATCTTTGCCCTACCTGGGCGAGGTTTATAACACATCAACGGCGGTCCTGCGCAATGGGGGAGGAGGTAACGAGTGATTCTGGTCTGCGGGGGAGGAGGCAACGCGTGATTATTGTCGTCAAAAGTAGATGACCATGCCATTGACGCTGAGATTCACTGGCGTAGAGCGGACGTATATGACGTTGGCTGTCTGTGTGTTTCCAGTGACAGCGATAACGCCGGCTGTCTGTGTGAGTGTGTTTCCAGTGACAGCGATAACGCCGGCTGTCTGTCTGTGTGTTTCCAGTGACGTACAGCGGCGTGGTGTGTGTGTGTGTGTGTGTGTGTGTGTGTGTGTGATGCTGGGCGTCTCTCTCTCTGTAACGCCGGCTGTCTGTCTGTGTGTTTCCAGTGACGTACAGCGGCGTGGTGTGTGTGTGTTGTGCTGTGTGTGTGTGTGTGCGTTGCGTGCGTGCGTGCGTGCGTGCGCTGCGTGCTGCGTGCGTGCGTGCGTGCGTGCGTGCGTGCGTGCGTGCGTGCGTGCGCGCGCGACGCGGCACGGCGCGCGATGCTGGGCGTCTCTCTCTCCTCTTCTCTCTCTCTCTCTCTCTCTCTTCTTCTCCTCTCTCTCTCTCTCTCCTCTCTCTCTCTCTCTCTGTAACGCGGCTGTCTGTCTGTGTGTTTTCAGTGACATTACAGCGGCGTGGGTGTGTGTGAGTTGCCTGGCGCGTCTCTCTACTGTAAACGCCGGGCCTGTCGTGTCTGTGTGTTTCCAGTTGACGTTACAGCGGCGTGGTTGTGTGTGATGCTTGGCGTCTCTTCTGTATGCTGCGACAGAAGCTGTGCGTAGGATGACGGTCACTGGGAAGCCGGCCACCCGTCTGCTTGCTGATGCGGAGCAGGAGCGGCAACACACACCGGGGAACGCGTCAGCCGCGGTGTACTGACGGGTACGCCGGCTAAATGGTGGCAGCAGCGGGTAAAGGGGCTTCCTGGAGGTGGCCAGTCTTCTCTGGACTCTGATCGCGAGTGCTCGGTTTGCGATGATTTGTGATTGCTGTGTGACGAACTGGGGACGGAAGTGAACGTTACGGATTTAAACGTAATAGTTTAATACGAGTGTCAGCAGCTGCCATCCAGCAATCCAACTGTTAACTATTTATCGACGTTGAAATGATGTTATACAGGTGGTTTATCGTCTCAGTCTTGTTTACTTGGATCGCCACGGTTTATCGCCTGCTATTGCCTTCCGTGTGTATTCCGGTACCAGCGTACGCCTGTGTTAACTTTGAAGCTTGGCTGGTCACATTACCATTGATGCTTTAAATTCGGTATCCTATTTAGTTTCGGTGGAACGAAGTGAAGTTTTCATGGCCACTTTCTCGGGTCCTGTGGGGACCAACTGAACCTTATGGTGTATTGTGCTGCTCTGGACTCGTACTATGCCAACTGAGTGATGTTATCTATTCTTGCCAACTTCTAGGTCATTTGCAGTCTGTACAAAGTACCCCTTACCACAATGGAGCGTTAATACTGCATTTGTTAGCATAATCTACGAACAATGCTTCGTTGAAGCTGCTGTTATTTACACGTTTGATCTACTTGCGCTGTTGCCTGCTATTGTTGATGTTCAAATGCCATGCATTTATGTCTTGCGATGTTGCCCAATGCCAAGCCACTGTGACCGGTGCGAAGGTTTCTGACTCATGTGGACTGGTGTGACCTGACCTGATCCTCCTCCCATTCTCCAGGCCATCGCCTGACCACGCCCTGGTCCTGACCCTCCCGTGACGTCATCGTGACGTCAGCACGGACCGGCTGTTTGCCATGGAGCGGCAGTCAGCCATTTCCTGGGAAATCCTGAGTGCCTGCGGCTTCCGCCCTTTTGACGACGTAAGCCCGACTTATGGACCGGGGCTGGTGGGGTAACGGGAGGGGGGGTGGGGGGTGGGGGGAAGTGGACGTGCCTGGCGGGATGTTGAGCGATGTTACGGGAGTGTTGAAGTGGCGCGGTCAGAAGATGGGTGCGAGTGTTATGAGCCCCACCACTTGGAAGCACTCAGCCTTGTGAGTGAATCGCTCTCTTATTGTTATTAGAGTGTAATGGAACTCAGATGCGGTTTGTGGGCATCAGATACTGACATTAACAACTGAAATGTGCCAGTGGCATTGATGCGTTTCTGAATCAGTTTGTGAATTCTATGAGTGCATCGGTGACACACACTTAACCCATTCTGGTTTGATTGAGTAAACTGTTTGTAAATCTCTCCTCGAAAACAATCACCGGTCTCGCTGACGGCAGGGTGCTGTAAAGTCGCTTCACTCTTCGATCATTGTAGAGACCAAATCATCGGGGAAAATAACGGTCAACTGTACAAAATGGTCCTTGAAACAAAGCCGAGGGGAGCCGTCTGTGTATCTCAGTCAATGATTCCAACTGACTCCTGATCCCAGTTGCGTCCCCGTGCCCGTCCATCTACTGGTGAGCCGGTCTAACAGAGAGCTGGCTCACCCAGACGCCACACTTACTCCCGCCGTAGCGGTCATTTTACCGTCGGGACCGTGATGCGGCATCCGATGAGCTCTGCAGAAGTTGGCCCGCCGTCTCACGATATTTCACCAAATGGCCGCGCTATTTTGGCGTCTGATTGCTCGTTGCTCGACTTGGACTGGCAATAAATTGCTAGCTTGTTCGCCGAGTGTTTCTGGGGGCTTTACAATAATGCGCTGCTGATTCTAATCCCGGGCCGGTGCGCTGCATAGTCTCCAACTGAGTTGTGATCCCATTCACTCTCCTAGAGTCACGAGTCTTCTTCCTCCGTCGGTAGCGCATTCGCTGCTTGGTCACGGTCAGAATNTCAGTCCGACAGCCAGGCGGCCCTTCCAATTCTGACGTCACTGATTCAGTCCGACAGCCAGGCGGCCTTCCGATTCTGACGTCACTGATTCAGTCCGACAGCCAGGCGGCCCTTCCGATTCTGACGTCACTGATTCCATCCGACAGCCAGACGGCCCTCCGACAGCCAGGCGGCCCTCCAATTCTGACGTCACTGATTCAGTCCGACAGCCAGGCGGCCTTCCGATTCTGACGTCACTGATTCAGTCCGACAGCCAGGCGGCCTTCCGATTCTGACGTTCCGACAGCCCAGGTGGCCTTCCGATTCTGGCGCGCCACTGCCTGGGGCGGAGGGATGTCGGGCACGTGTTCAAGGTTCAGTGGTCAGTGCAGGTACTGGCAGGGTTAATGTGGCCGGTCATTGGAGCTCCTGTGCCGGGGTGTCGGGGTGTCTGGGTACTGACGGCCTGGGGTGCACCCCGCCCTGACTCAGGACTCTGGCGCTGACACCCCGCCCTGACCCAGGACTCTGGCGCTGACACCCGCCCTGACTGAGGACTCTGGCGCTGACACCCCGCCCTGACCCAGGACTCTGGTGCTGACACCCCGCCCTGACTGAGGCCTCTGGCGCTGACACCCGCCCTGACTCAGAACTCTGGTGCTGACACCCCGCCCTGACTCAGAACTCTGGCGCTGACACCCCGCCCTGACTGAGGCCTCTGGCGCTGACACCCCGCCCTG
>VOPJ01013302.1:0-39950 GCA_014673585.1 Semibalanus balanoides
GGCTCCGGTGTCCCCCTCGGATCGCCCCTAAGCACGGTGGTAAGGTCGATGTGATGAGCTGCTTGAGCATGCTCTCTCGAATCGCCCCTAAGCACGGTGGTAAGGTCAATGAGATGAGCTACTGGAGGACGATCCCTCGTATCATGCCCATAGCACGCGGCGATGAGGTCGATGTGATGAGCTGCTTTGGGGAGGCACCCTCGGATCGACCGAAAGAGGCGTGTGTGAGCTTAGCCGCCCCAACACAAGTGCAGAGGACAATGACGTGGATAATACTATCAATAAGCAAGCAGCCAATCTGAGGATAGCCGATTACGTAACTGTGCACCACAAGTCACATGACTGACTGAATGCATACTTTTTACGAAGGCACAACATTCTCCCAATTTTATGCCATTGGGATCGTATCAGGCAAACAAACTCGAGAACTTCCCTGCTTTTATATAACGAATCATTTACTATGTCACAAAACTGCTTAATTTAACTGCTGGAAAATGTGTTTTATTATGTTTTCATCAGAATTAGCTGCGAACAAATGTGGTTCACAAATCACAGCTTATCACCATTCTTATCAACTAAAGATAAGTGATTTTGACACACGACATTTCGATAGCCCTAGACGAGTGCCGATGCTAGTTTCCATTCAGGGTTTCGTGCTATGCAGTGTGTCCGCGTGAAAAGTGTACTCAGGCTTTCATCAATCACTTTTTTATCAACATCACAGTCATTATTCTGATCCCCTTGTATTGCCAAGAAAACGGCAAAATATGACTCTTATAACTGTGAAAATAAAAACTTCTGCTGTCCTGTTGTTAATCTGCTGTCCTGCTAATAGCGTGTTCCGCTGTGGCCTGCTATTTCCTGCTATTAATACACACCGGTCGTGCTATTAGCGTGTTCCGCTGTGGCCTGCTATTTCCTGCTATTAACACACACCGGTCGTTAGGCGTGTGTTAAGGTACACCGGTCGCTAGGCGTGTGTTAAGGTACACCGGTCGCTAGGCGTGTGTTAAGGTACGCATTAGACGGCGACCAATCAGATGCGCCATCTGAGCTGCTTTGTGTCGGTCACTGCAGCCAGACCAAATGTTTGTATGTGCGTCATGTGCCTCATGTGCGTCATGTGCGTCATGTGCGTCATGGCATCTTAGACCATGCGTGAAGAGAAGCTATCTATGACGTCACCTGTTAGCAATGGAGTGAACAACACTTCAATTGGGGCAGCTATAACCCCAGTCATGGGTGTCGAAAGCGGAGGGGGGGACGCGTTTTCCATCCACGGCAAACAAGGCCGCGTCCCCCCTATTTTTTGTTTCGGATTTCAGCATTACGCCAATGGGCGTTGCATGGAAAGAATCGTCTTCGGAATCCTACGTCTTCCCCCATCTCTCGGTTCGTGGCGACACTTAAAGGGAGTGTGCCTACTCTCACATTGTCATGTGGAGTTGTTGACACTAGTCTGTAGAGTATATTTTTCTGAATTTACTATGTACTTCATTTTCCCATATTCACTATAGTTGCTGAGATATTCCAAATTCGCCAAGATAATTCAGGCGGAACAATTATTCGCCAGATAGATTTCGCTACTAGAACTAGAGAGATCTCGCATGGGTTTGTTTATTGTCATTGGTGCGCCATTGTAGGTAACATCTTTGTACTCTGTTTATAATGGCGATCGCTTATGAGTTTTGAAACCAAACAAATGCAAAACAGAATATAAGTAAAAATTCAACTAAAGGGGCTCCAGACGTGAATTTCATCGTAACCAATGATCAACCCAATAGCTTCTACCGTAAGACAAATATATTTGACATTTCAAAAGAGTAGGCACACTCCCTTTAACTAACTGCATGAGTAACTTTAAGTATAACTTCGACAGGACTAGTGGGCCCCTTTTAGAAGAAGTTGCGGCACGGTTTCGAGTCTCACGGGGCAGTCTTTCGTGTCCCAAAACTTATTCTTCTAAAAGGGGCCACTAGTCCTGTGTCGAAATTGCATTAGGGTAGCGAGGCAATTCTTTCACCACAACCCATTTTTCGATCTGCTCTACAAATCTGTTATCTCAGTTCCAAACCCTTACAGGTGAGCTATTCCCTTTAAATGAATGATGAAGTCTGACTAGAAGTAGCCTTTGGTTGACACCGATGAATAAAATAACACGAAAAATCCAGGGCCTCCTGTAAGAATTTTCACTGGGGGCCACCAGAAGTTTTCAATGATGGCCAGCGTACAAGTGAGAAATGCGTTTAGATGAACCCGAGACAAGCTATATCAGAAAGTATATTTTGGCTGTTATTTTTGGGGGGTCACAGTAAAGATATTGAGGTCACAGAGGTCAAATTTTCGACTATATATGAAGTGCCTTTTCCTAAAAACCGTCGTCTATCACGATTATAAAAAGAGTTAGGTCGACGCGACCAAAAAACGGTCCGAAAATAAATATAAATTTTCGGTTGCTAAAAGCTCAGAAATTCCTCATGTCAATAATTAGTCAATCTTATCATTAAGTTTTAAAATATTTTACAAATAGACGAATTACTTTAAAGGAATAGACTTGTGAATGGAAGCGATCGTAGAGTAACCGATTTTAACTAATGTGTTTGTCTCATCGATACGCATTGAGTGATACTATCCAGTCGAATATTGGCAAATAAAGTTACACGGTTAAAGCATACTTAATACTTCAAAAAGTCACGGATTTTTATTGGAAGTTCATAAGCGGTCGTGTTTTAACCAAGGCCGGTGGGGGTCAATTTGACCTTCTGATGTTTGTTCCGGAATAGAGAAAACGGCATCACGCAGCGCCCTAAGACTGGTAAGCTGTTTGAACTCAATCTCCCACACTTTGTCAAAAATTTGGACTTCAGGTATCATCATTGAGGTCAGAGTCACAAGGTCACGTCAAGTGACCTTACCTGCCAAATATTTGGATCGTCGCAAAGCAACAGTTTTTGTCAAAAGATTTGAAACGCGAATTTCATAAGATCATAAACGCTACATATCGTTTATCTCGGATTTTTGCTTCTGGTACCTAAAAAGTCAGGTCAAATTTGCCTGACTCCCATTATAAGTGAACGGAATAAGAATAAACAAATGCTTCCTAAACCGAAAATATGTCATTGATAAGTCGAAATATTCCAGAATCATGTTATTTAGCTCATTATGGAATGACCTCAAGGTGCAATTGCCGCTCAGTGATCTGTCTACAAAAGGTCATTGAGGTCATCAGGTCATCAGCATTATTTGCCAAATCACTCCTTAAATATACAAGAGATAGGGACAAGAATTGACACCTACTGGTGTTGTCGTCTTGTCTGGCCGCGTCGGCCCATATGCAACATGAACCTACAGGTCACCAATGACCGTTGACGCTGAGGTCAAATTTTTGAAATTGGATCTTACCAGGTCAACCAAGTATATTTTTGCAAAAGGCCTCGTTGAGACTAACACGCGATTGTGTTAATGCATTTATCTATCCTTTTTAAGGGAAAAAAGATTATCAGAAAAAATATATACTAAAAACTGTCATTTTTGACTTTGGATGACCTCTGGATCCTCGAAACTTTGATCTGAGCTCAATTTGGATGACATGCCATTTGATTAAAGTTTCTTTGCTGAGCTTTGGATTTGTTTCCGTTGTTTCCAGCTATCAATAGTTCGACAAGAGTTCACAAGGTGTTACTTTTTTTTCATATTTTTTTTCATATCATCATAGTTCACGATGTGGTTTGAAGTGGAAGTCCGGTAGTACTGTGAAATTTCACCCTTGATGAACCTCTGACGACGTCCAAGAGTTGAGGCCATAGCCAAAAATGTTCCTGTCACTTTTAATGTACCTACATTTGAGGAGCTTTTCAAACGTTTTTTCGCGTCTTTCTATTCTTTTTCGTTTTGAGTAAGTGGGGTCATTTAAACCACCATGTCGAAGTGTCTGCGGAAGGCCGGCACAGGGCGCAGGTTTAAGTTCCCACGACTTCAAGTGCCTTTATGGCGCACATTCACTGTAAAAGTCATCAATCGTATATAAAGCTAAGGTGTTGTTTAAGTCCTCACAAAGCCCTATTCGTTAATGAAGGGTATATTATTTCGGAATATGTTATACCACCATTCAAGATGTCAGAGAACTAGTTGATGATCACAGGTCTGTTAAGTGTATTTATTCGACATATCAAGAATTGAATGATAGCGCTCGGGCCTAGAGGGCCTTTTTGTAGGTCGTGTCGAAATTATTTTGTGACCGTCCTGGGACTTCTTTGACCAAGCTAATGGGAGGCCTGAGAGTGCCGACTGCGGATCCATAAACGGTCAAAATTTGTCTGTTTGGTGTGCAGGATAAAGAAAAGTTGTTCACAAGTGGAAAAGCTTAGTTCGGATGTCCGCGATATGTTCAGTTAAGTGACTGAGTACAAGAAACTTCCTCGCCGTTATACAAGGGTGTTAGAGTTTGTATTCATAACAGTAAATGCCGTAGGTTTCGAGCGGATTTTTAATCGTTTTGAGGCTTTGACCTCCAGCCACCCGCCACGCCCAATGACCCCACTCCTAACTATGTTGTCCCCTTGACTGGTGCTAACAGAGCGGCGGCCGGGCTGGCTGAGGCAAGTACATGAACCATGTCCGTGACATGTGACCTACGTATAGCCCTGTCTAAGCTAGGGTTTATTCTATAGGGAAAAATCCTTGGCCGGTCCCGCTTGAGATGTTTGGGAACAAAGTTTCATGTTTTGCCGCCCCAATGGTGTTGGGCGTGGGATGCAGCTCGCCCTGCCCCCTTCCACCGTCCCTGGGTTCGATCCACGAGCACTGGAACCAAAAAGCCAAAAACCAAAACTACAGAACTATAGAAATTCGTCGGCCATGATCTCAGTTAACTTACATAGAGCGTGATATCGTGGGTCTATTTTTGCCTCCTCATACTTTGCAGTATTGATCGTTGATGTAGCTATTGTCAGGTTGATCGTTAGCCGCCCCCCGTCCCCCCCCCCCCCCACCCACCCCTCCCCCCCCCCTCCCCCCCCAGACTTTCAGTTCCCTCTCAGACCAACAAAGGCCTCCTCGCCTAGTTAGACCCTCTGAGGTCTGAAGAGGACCTTCACATTGGCCTCTGAGGTCCGACACAAGCCTCTCAGACCGCACCCGAGGGCCCTTTCAAACGACACTAAGAAACGCCCTGAGACCAACAAAAGGTGCACTCAGACTTGGACAAGTGGCGTCTCGGATCAGAACGCAGCTCTCTCAACTGAGCTAGGGCCTCGCTAGACTGGCCCAGGGACTCTCAACACCCGTCGTCTACACAGCGCTGAAGGCTACCTATAAAATACCCATCTCACAAGCCGAGGGGCCTCTGTGAGGTCGGTCCGAATTAGTGTGTGACCGTCCTGGGACTGTCTTTGACCAAGCATCTCAGGCAGGTTGTGAGAATACTTCTCGACGCCGAGTACACTATGAAAGTCACTGAGGGTATAGGACCAGGCACTCGTAAAAGAGGCTTGGTTTGCAAGGCTCTTTCTGAACATGGTTGACAATACTTTACATTGAAGAACCAACCCAGGGCTCCATTAGGCCTCTGACCGGCTGACCATGATGAATAGGGCCGGGACATCCAAGAAAAATGGTTTCCTGACGCCTAGAGAGTTGCTTTTGTCCCCCCCGCGCGAAGACTTACGATCGCCGGCAAGGGTCGGAAACATAGTTGCGAAAAATGTCAGCGATCAGTCCCAGCATGCACAAATCAAAGCCCGGCGCCCCATACCGAAACAGGCCACGTACGCAGGTATGATGGACTAAAGCGCGGAAATTGCCATATGCCAGAACCACTAGTTGGAATGGTATTTTTCGCACTAAAAGCTAAGTGGTATGTATTAGCAAGTTCCAGAGTCAATTCACTAAGTTGAACAGTCATTTCTTTATAGTCTGCGTCAAATTGAAGTTTTATTTTTTCGCCGAATTGATTTGTCCGTTTTTATACATAACACGATGACATTTAGTCTGGCCCCCCAGTGACCCGGCTTTCGGCCGACTGGGGGGCTGGCGGCTTCACTGGGGGCGTGCAGCCCCCCCAGTTAACTGTTAGAGGAGGGCCCCCCCCCCCCTGGGAAAAAATCCGTGTAAAACCTTTTACACACACGCCACAACACACGCTTAGCTGTAAACCTAAAGAACTTGTCGCATTCCGTTACACAACAATGTGGCGCGCCAATGGTGCCTTGGCCAGGGCGGATGTCGAGAATGGTAGTTGGGAGGATGGTAGTTTTGGAAGGGTCACTTTTTTGTTTTTGGGGGGGGGGGGGCAGAGTCCAAAAAGTCTCAGAAGCAAAGTCCAAAAAGTCTCACATATCTATGAAAACTCATCAGATTCTGCTTGCTTATGCAATGCTAGCTGATTTAAAACAAACCTTCCTCAGTAAAAGTTATTTCATTTCTTATATCAGAAAATCTGTAAATTTTGCTCCGATTTCAGACGTTTTTGGGGAGGGGGATGGCATGGCCGGATTGACCTCGCCCCTTCTGGGTCCACCCCTGTACCTGGTGGTTGGCATTTGGCAACTTTCAGTGTGAGTCAGGCGTCAGCTCATATCAGCTAAGCTATTTGTTGTTGTTTGCGTTGACATGTTAATGAAGAGTGCATGATAAACAAGTGCGTGAATGAAGACTCCGATTGACCGAGGGTAAGTAATTACGAGCGAGCACGGAGCGCTCGCTCGTCTTTCCGTGGTTACGAGCGAGCGCTTCGCGCTCGCTCGTCTTTGCGTAGTATATGGGAAAAATCTGATTATGAGCGGCCCAACCCGACCCGACCTGTGGCGACGCTTTTGAGAAGCTCATATCTTTGCAACGGCACGTCCGGTTGACAAACGGGCTTCTTTACTGAGTAACCCCATCCAATCAATCCTGTTTTTCACCAGTGCCGACTCATGTGGGTGACTATAGTCACTAGTGGTGCCAGTTTCAGCAAATATTTGTCCAATGTTTAACCGATGTCCAAGACCATGGTCAGCTGCCCGTCCGAAACTGTCCGAAGATCATTGTTTGTCCGAAATTTGTCCGAAAGCAGAAACAAAATGTATGATATGGAATGTAAAACGTCTAGTGTATCATTCACAATATACACATAAATATAGGCATTTGTGTTAAATAACACAACAGTTGGGATATCAGAAAGCCCAAATCATTATATATTAATTTAAATACACGACAAGCCATCCTTGGGCATTGGATGTCCGAAAATGTCTTATGTCCGACCGAACACGCGATCGGTGTTCGGACCAAATTCGGATTTATTCGACAAATTGATTATTTCCGAAAATGTTCGCACCGATTGGCACCACTAATAGTCACCCACATGAGTCGGTACCCCTATTCTATATCTCAGGAAGGCTGAACCGATTGTGTTCCAATTTGGTGTGTGGTTAGGGACCCCTCTGCCGCTGCTTTTCCATAAGTCAATGGGAGGGTGCCTCTGCACGTGCGCACGTGCACACTGCACACCCCTATTCTATATCTCAGAAACGGCTGAACCGATTGTGTTATAATTTTTGAGTGGATAGGGACCTTTCAGCCGCCGCCTTTCCACAAGTCAGGAGTGGGGTGTCTCTGCACGTGCACACGTGCGCACACCCCTATTATATATATCAGGAACGGCTAAGCCAATTGTGTTCAAATTCGGTGCATGGTTAGGGACCTCTTGGTCACCACTTTTCCAAAAGTCAGGGATGAACGCCTCTGCACGTGCGCACCTCTTTTGTATCTCAGGAACTACTTACCCGATCGATTTGAAATTCACCATACATTTCCTTCGCGCTCGCTCGTTCATCGCCATCTACAGCGTTTTACTGGTATATACGGTGTTGTCTTGTTCCAACAATCATAGGAGTCTGGCAAGGAAGGAGATTTTAGTCCAGCTCCAATTAAGAGTAGGTGACGAGTTAGGACACAGCATTGTTTCCGGTCACTTCTGGTTATTTTTGGTCATTTTTACAGCTGAGGTCAACGGCCTTACTATAAATCATGGTGTTGCCATGTGGCTGCTGACATGCCGGCAAACGGCTGAGCCAAACCATTAGACACTAATTAAAACAAACGTCAGCTCAGTAAACCATTTAAAACAATCGTCCGTCCAGTTAAACACTCCCTAACAATCGTCAGCCTTGAGCCTTGGGCCTTGCACCCCTCGGGGCCACCCCGTCCCCACAGTTCTTCTCAGATGACGTTCTCTAAATCAGCGCCACTCCACCACTCCTCTCCCCTCCCCTCGTTCCGCCTCTCGGCAGCCACTTCTCTCATCACGTTCTCCAAATCATCGCAGAACCGTCGGCGACCACGGCCAGCGACGTCGCCGTGACGTCACCGTATGACGTCACTGCAGGGGCGGCGCCAGGCGTGATTCGCGGTAACCGGCAATATCCGCGCACGGAGGCCGGGTGGCAACGGCCTCTGTAGCGCCGCGCCGCGCCGCCTTCGCCCCTCCAACGAGCACTCATGGGTACAGATGACTGTTTGATGGGCGCACCATGAGCTGCGTGACGCCGCGGCAGCTGGACCTAGTCACGTTCGGAGACTGCTGGACCTAGTCACGTTCGGAGACCGTCTGGATCTAGTCTAACGTTCGGAGACTGCTGGAGCCTAGTGCACGTCGGGACCACTGCTGGACCTAGGTCACTTCGTTAAGACTGCTGTGATCGTATCACGTTCGGAGTACTGCCGGACCTTGAGTCGTTCGGAGACTCGCTGGACCTAGTCACTGTTCGGCAGACTGGCTGGACCTAGTCCACGGTTCGTAGAACTGTGATCTAAGTCACGTTCGAAGACTGCCGACCTAGTCACGTGTTCGGACTGCTGGACCTAGTCGACGTTCGGAGACTGCTGATCATCTAGTCAGCTTCGATGACTGCTGGACCTAGTCACGTTCGGAGACTGCTGGGGCGAACCGGCTGGGACGTGATTTGGCGCGGATTCGTGCGGCTGCAGTGGACGGCAGAGGAGTTGGCGTGAGGTTCGAGGTCCCGTGTGCTGGTCACTGCTTTCGTGAGTGTGGGTGGAACGTTCGTACAATCAGCTGCTTTGCTGAGTGAGTTGTCGGAAGCCGGAACTCTCAGCACGTGGGGACACTGGCGTGACGTCACGTGACGATCGGTGACGAAGGTAAATACTGTGCATTACGGCGCCGTGCTCTCTGCCCCCATCCCTCCGATGTGTGAGATTGTCGCCCCTGTCTCTGCCCCCCCCCGAAGTGTGAGATTGTCGCCCCTGTCTCTGCCCCCCCGAAGTGTGAGATTGTCGCCCCTGTCTCTGCCCCCTCCCCGATGTGTGAGATTGTCGCTCCCTGTCTCTGCCCCTCGCTCGCGTCGTGCTCTCTGGGCCCAAGATGCACGCGCTCCGGCGATTCGTTGAGCTCCCTCGCGGTGCTCTGTCACCCATCGGCCAGCCGTGACGATTTTTTGCGAAGAAAACAAAAAAAACAAACACACCTTTACCCGTGCCCCGGCACGCGCAGTGGTAGCACAACTGTGCATTTAAACTGGAAAGCGTGATGGGGCTACTCCAGGAAGAAGCTGCTTGTCAATTGGTCCTTCCTGGCCCTCCATCCTGTTTGCCGATGTTGAGACTGTCTGCCCTTGTTCTCTGTGCTCTCCCCATCCCGGCCTTGCAGTAGATATTTTGGTTCTCTGACGTATTTCAGGATCTGGTTGGATTTGCGTCTCAGTAGATGCCCACGCGCGCTGTGTCGTTTGCTTAGGGTCCCCATTCATCGCAGACTTGTGTGTGTACTTTCACAGATCTCTCGGCAGAGCTTGTCAGTGGTGCGGAGTCGTGCAGAGTCCCCGATGTGTGGAGAATCGTGCGAGGCCCTGGTTTGGGCCCGAGAGCGTAGGCTGGTTGGGTCAGGTTCGAAGATGGTACTAAGTGGTCATAAGCTTAAACGTGCCTCAACAGTACGGGGAATTTAGTTATGGTCTTTGCTTTGCCCCATCCCCCCGATGGGTGTGGGAGATTTCGGCCCCTGTATCTGGCCCCCCGATGTGTGGATTGTCGCTTCCTGTCTCTGCCGCCCCTCGATCTGTGAGATTGGGTCGCTCCCCTGCTCTGCCCCCGATGTGTGATATTGTCGGCCCTGTCTTGCCCCCCGATGTGTAGATTGTTCGCTCCTGTCTTCTGCCCTCGCCGATGTGTGAGATTGGGTCCGCTCTCTGTCTCTGCCCCCGATGTGTGAGATTGTCGCCCACTGTCCTCTCCTGTGATTCGCGAACATGGATCGCACGCGCTACTCGCGCGGGGAGAGTGAGGCTGTTGAGAATTGTCGGGGCCCATGCGTGGTCCTGCCGGGTTGCCCCCACAAGTGAGGTATGTGGAGCTGGGGGTCCCGTAGCGACTTGGAAGTACGTGCATATTTTAGGAGAGTTGGCCAGGTCCATATCGGTTTGTTGCTAAATGACTAGTGCAAGGTCCTATGACCTCGACTATGAGGGAATTCGGGATTAATGTACACGGCCATGGCCTACGCGTGTCGGTAGAGTGGCTGAGGCTTTTCTTGACGTCGATAGTGTATAATAGAGCAAGAAGTCGAAAAGATGGAGGGAAGGCCCGAATATCCCCGCCAGGACACGGCCCCTAGGAATTACGTACATAGAGGGGCGACTATATATGCGGTGGTGTGTGGTTCGTTTACACTATTGCGTAATGGAGTGCTATGCGTTCTGGACCGGGGAACTTCCGAGTGGGCTCCTGTCCAGACAAGGCTGCAAAAGCCAATGGCACCGATGATCTTGTCCCTGGTACCCGTCCCGATTTTTGTAATCTTGTTGGTTATACGAGGTTAGACGCAGGTGGTAGCTCATCTCTGAGGAGTTTTATTGTGCCCGTGCAGGATTATCTATACGGTATATCGGTTCCAGCTTTGTCACCCGATGTGTCCATCACATAGATGCTGCTTCCTGCCCACTGACCGGAATGACTGATGAGATTAATGATAAGAGCAGGCCGTCGTGCGAGAGATGTGAGTACTAGCTCCAGCAGCTATCGAGTTGGCCCGGAATTCTGCTGAGATCGTGAACGTCGTGTCGCTAGTGCGATGCTGCGATACTGGATGTGCGCGCCGTACAGTCACCGGGAGCTGCGAATGTGGGCTCGAATGGCGGGTCTCGGTACGCTTAAATCTGTATCGCATCGAGGGCGCTACCACAGGCGAGAGAACACTGAACTGTAATGAAAATCTGTGCGGGCATCCAAGAGGTGTTACAATTGTTGGTGAGGCAGGAGTCTTCCAGTCATGTCATATTACGAGATCGACTGCAGAAACTCTAGGTGCGGCTGACGAGATGGCCGGGTCACGGACTGAGGCTGACCCTATACCGCATGTCTGGTGCCTGTGGGTGTATCCGGCAGATTTGGTGGCCGACTCATTGTTGACACAACCCTAGCCAAGCTTATTTAAATATTTATGAAGTGATTGTGCTCGGAGGTGAAAGTATAATCTTCGACGGGGTATCAGCCAACGGGGATAAGGTCTACAAGGGGGCGTGAGGGATGAGCTCCGCTCGATCAGGCTCTATGACGTCTGTAGACTTACCTCGGGGACTAGCCTGAGGTTTTGGGAGGCAGTGCAAGTCTTCGCATCGTCGCACAGACTTAGATATAACACCGACGGCTGGCGCGCCCGGTGGATTGAAGATTCTGCGCCATCGAGATTGTGAGGTCGACGAACGGAAGGAGGACCTCGTCTGAAGGGAATTCTAAGTCGTTAACAGGCATCATTCAGCGGAAAGTAGATCGGGACAAGTGAGGGGGAAAAGTGACTGTCCTCAAAGGTTCATACAGACCAGTTCAGGCCCCACCTCGCATGGCGACAAGGCGCGAGGCTCTACTCGAACCTCCAGCGGTCTGTTTAACATGCGACATGGAAGAAGCGTGGAGGATGGAGTCCTAGCAGTGTCGTAAGGGCTTACGGGTTTGAGAGTGCCCCCGTTAAAAAAGGCTAGCTCGTGTACGACACTTCCGACGGAGGCCTCCTTACTGGTAGTTTCCGTGTCGCGATGCGGTACCCTATGGTTCGGGAGCGGAGGGAGTTAAATTAGATCTCTGGTACCTCAGGCTACAGAAGTGATGCCCCACGGTAGCTGTGATGGTGCGTGTGGAGTAGGCGCCCGAGCGGAGTGTTAAGTGATAAAGCAGTGTGCGTAGAGCATGGACCATGAACCGGCCGTTAGGGCGAGTTCAAGGACTTAGAGCAATATCTTGCACAACCGTGTCTTGAGCGACGTACGCCGTAGGACGTAACCGTGCGAGGATGAAGGGAGTAGTGATCAGTCGTTACTTGTCTTTTGGAGACGCCTATCTCCAATGGTTCTCCATACCAGGGCAAGTTAGGTGCGGACTAGAGCGTGCGAGTTATATTGTATTAGAGGAATTATCACGTGACTAGGTTTGGAGGGTGGAGAAGAGGATTGTAGGTAAAATGTGTGTCAAGGCTTGTGGAGGTAGATTGGAGGACTGCGTTCAAGGAGGCTCTACACTCCGCCCATTGTTTCGTCATGGCTCGAGAGGCCGGCAAATTCCAGGCGGCATTACACACGCCGTCCCCGCCCCAACCATTAGCTGACACAGTGGGCTGTCATCGCCTCACCAACATTACAACGTGCTGCTCTCGTGAATAGTAGCCATTAGCTCCTGTAACCTCCTCCTCTTTGTTATCCGGGTGTAACAGTGGCGGATCCAGGATTTTCATTGAGGAGGGCTGCAAGTCCAGGGGGCGTCTTTTTGGCACCTGAGGGTGGCGCCGTGTATTTTTTCCCTAATAAAAATATTTTGTTGAGTTTTAGGGTTAAAACCAAAAATTACGCAAATCTGAGAAAACCATTTTTAGGAAAATGTAATTTTCTTTCTTTTGACGATTACAATTTGCGATTTGCATTACAATTCGATGTTGTACGATTTTTCAAACACTTATATTTTTAACCAAAAATGGCATGCCATGACATTAATAAAACGTCATTATTCCGAACGTACTATATCTAAAGGTGCATGGGAAGATTAGTTTTGGGTGAAGGGGCCAAGTCCAGTGGAGTATTTCCAAAAGTTGTTGAGCGGGGGGAGGGATAGCAGGCCGTCAGCGAGGAAGTTGTTGACCGGGGGGAGGGGGTAAGGAGCGCGTCATCAGCCATGTTCAACTGTACGCAGGGGCGTCGCCGATAATTTGTGAATGGAGAGTGGGTTTTAATGACGAAAAAGATGTACTCCCGCTTTCTGCGTATATTTGAACCCCTTTAGCATTTAAAATGTGGATTTTCCTGTTATATTATACGTAAATATTATTTAGCGCTGCAAACAGGCGCGAAATTTGTGCGGGTTTGCATGATAAACCCCACAAATATGGGCGGTGTAGAGGATAAGGTGGGCCTTGTGAAGGATAAGAAGGTAAAACTGTTATTCGTTCCATTCAGGGTTACGACGAACCAAAAACAATGACGATGGGTTTGCTATGACGATGATCACTAATGTGACTTCGCAACCGCGAAGCGGCATGACAATTTTGATATTAAGTCGCGGAAAATGCAATTTTAACATTGAAACCAGACCATGAGTGGAGCCAAGCATCAGGTAACCCCTAATTTCGTGGTTGCACATCTCTGTATGATGTAAGTTATTGGTCCCTGGGACCAGCAATTACCGCCAGAGAGAGCCTCTACCAGACACTCAATGCAATTCATATGTCCATTTTCGATATTTGTATTAGCAATTGCGAAACTTGGTGTCATGCCGCGAAGCGTCGCGAAATTTGCCAGTTTTTGACTGTGGGTAGCTGGATTTGGACTGATGCAAAGGTAACTTTTGCGATAAATTGTTAGAGGCCGACCATATTTTTATTTTCGGGGAGGCGGGGCAAATAACAGTTTCAGGAGCTTTGGGGCATGGCCCCTTTCGTCCCCCTAGATCCGCCCTGTCTATATCGATTTCATAGAGATATGGTACGGTAGGTATGAAGTTGAGTTGATGCAGCATAAGGTACTGAAAGTTTCACTTCGATATATTTTATATAGTGTTCATTGTTCAAGTTATTCAGAAAATCCGGCAGGGGCAAATCCCCCCAGCAAGGCGCGGGCTAACTAACGCTTTTTACAGCCACTGCAGGAACGTGCGGGGCATACTTGTATTAAGTGTCCCCCATGTTCCTGTGGAAATGGGAGTTTCCTATGGGGCCTATATTTATTAGTGGCAATGGCCCTTGGTCATGAGGTGCGGCAAGTTTATGGAAAAAATTACAGTGTCGCGCAAAAATAACGAATTATGGAAAATAACTATTACTATTTGACAATTTGACAATACTAATAAGACAATATGTACGATAAATTCTCAGACGCTGCCGTTTGTCCGACCGATTTTTTTAGGGGGAGGCTGGGCAAATTATAGTTTCAGGATCTTTGGAAAGGAGGGAAGGGCATGGCCCCTTTCACCCTCTGGATCCACCCTGTCTATATATAATTCATAGAGATATGGTATAAATTAGAATTTATGCACCATAGGGTACTGAAACTTTCTGAAAGTATATATTTTACTTCGATATATTTTATATAGTGTTCATTATTCAAGTTATTGAGAAAATCCGGGAGGGGCAAATCCCCCCCCCCCCCCAGCAGGGAGCGGGCTAACTTTTGCTTTTTACAGCCACTGCAGGAACGCGCGAGGCATACTTGCCCCCCCCCCAATGCTACTGTGGAAGGGGGAGTTTCCCCATGAATTAATTAGTGGCCATGGCCATTGGTCATGAGGTGTTGCAAGGTTATGGCAAAATTGCAGTGTCGTGCAAAAGTAACTCATTATTGTTACACACCTAAACCTTTTTTACAATCTCTGATTTAGGGGCACCCTCCATGGTTTGTAAAGCACCCTTAATAAGTTTGGGGTGCCCTGTTGATATTTGGGGTGCCCCTCATCGTGTTTAAGGGCGCACTTCCGAGTTTCGGGCGCCCCCTTCCGAAGTATGGGATGCTTTTTGGGCATCGGGGCTCCCTACACGGAATCAGGAGCACCCTCCATGGGATTGGGAGCGCCCTTCATGGGTTTAGGGGCGCCCTCTATGTGTTTTTTTGGGGGAGGCGCCCTCCTCAAATTTGGTGTGCACGCTTAATAGCGTTCGAGGGCGCACTTCCTGGTTTTGACGGCGCCCTTCTGAAGTTCTGTCGTTCGGGATGCTTTTTTGGCATCGGGTTGCACTTCCTGGAATTGGGGGCGCCTTCCATGGTTTTGGGGGCGCCCTCCATGGGTTTGTGGGCACCCTCTATGGGTTTGGGGCGCCCTTTATGGGTTTGGGGCGCCCTCTATGGGGTTGGGAGCGCCCTCAATGGGTTTGTGGGTGTCCTCTATGAGTTTGGGAGCGCCCTCTATGAGTTTGGGCACTCTCCATGGATTTGGGGGCGCCCACCATGGGTTTGGGGCGCCCTCCATGGGTTTGAAGGCGCTCTCCATGGGTTTGGGGACGCCCTCCATGGGTTTGGGGGCCCCTCGGTTCCCAGATTGCGCCTTCGGCGCAAAACTAGTGCCCCTGCGCCTTCGGCACAGGAGCGCCAATTTCCATTGAGGGGGGCTGCCAGTCCCGTTGCCCCCTGGATCCACCCCTGGGGTGTAAAGGAAATAATGCGGGGCAGCTGCTCCAGAGTCCAGAGTCAAGTGATGCAGTGCATCAGCTTGTCAGTTGAAGTCAGATGGTGCGGTCCCGTCGTCATCGCACGATGGCAGTCCCGGCGATCGTATCGGCGTTTGTGTGTGATTGACATTATTATGTATTATATCACAAAATGTATTTGTATGGTAACTGGATCGCAAACAATCGCGTAAGACAAACATATGCACACGCACGCACGCACGCACGCACGCACGCACGCACGCACGCACGCACGCACGAACATCCATACATATGCGAAGGACTGGGTGAGTTGTGGTGAACGGCAATAGATGATGACTTAAGAAGCCAACCTACGCAGACCGCAGTACATAGCGCGATACCGTACTTTGGAAAACGAAGCCCCACAGTTGATTAACACGTCTCATTTACCTGGTGTATCGTATCCATCAAAATAGTCAATGGTTCACTATGGTACACTGAGCTCTTATCGATAGAGTACGCTGACATGGGCATCGCCAACATTGGGGACACTAGGGACATTGTCCCTAGTAATTTTCATCAATCCCTAATATGGTCCCATGTTAAGGTACACTTGCACTTGGATTTGTCTCTAGTAGTTTTAAACGGTCAATGATCAGTGGCGACACCGCTGTACGCTGGTTAGGAGTCAAGGTGCAACTTGTTTTTGATAGTTGTCATGCCGCAAATAGCTACAGCGTACATTTATATCTTATCATATCTCTCTCTGTCAATGANTACCAACATACTACAAAATTCTGAGAGACATTTCAAGACAAAAGTCGCTTGCAAAAGTTGTAGTTAAGGAAAAAATAAGTATACTAAAACTTACATACTAAAACATTTCAAAACATCTTAAGATGTTTTAAAACATTTCGCGCAAAATAATCTATCGTGCAAACGGCTAATGTGGCTTGAATTAGGACAAATATAAATTGAGAACAGTACAACGGTTATTAGTCAAGACATGTGCTCGGATTCCGAAAACAGATCCCGGGATCTGATCTCTGGGATCTGGATCCCGGAACCACTGGGGTCATATATCCGCTTCCATGACAAAATATCGAAACGCAAAATATCGAAATCGCAAAATATCGAAAGCGCAAAATATCGAAGTTGCAAAATATCGAAAGCGCAAAATATCGATGGGGCAGAATATCGAAAAAGCAAAACCATCGAATTGCAAAAATATCCGAATTGCATATCGAATCGCAAAATATCGAAATCGCAAATATCGAATCGCAAATATCGAAATCGCAAAATATCGAATCGCAAATTATCCGACATCGCAAAATATCGAATCGCAAATTCGAATCGCAAATATCGATCGCAAAATATCGAATCGGCAAAAATATCGATCGGCAAAATATCGAAGTCTTAATATCCGAAGATGCAAAATATCGAGTGGCAAAATATCGAACGCAAAAATATCGAAGGACTAAATATCAGAGTGGCAAAATAATCGAACGCAAAATATGAAGTGGCAAATATCGAAGTGGCCAAAATATTCGAAGTGGCAAATATCGAAGTGGCAAAATATCGAAGTGGCAAAATATCGAAGTGGCAAATATCAAACCAAAATATCGAAGTGGCAAAGTATCAAAGGGCAAAAATCATCGAAGTGGCAAAATATCAAACGCAAAATATCGAAGTGGCAAAGTATCAAAGTGGCAAAATATCGAAGTGGCAAAATATCAAAGTGGCAAAATATCAAAGTGGCAAAATATCCAAGTAGCAAAATATCGAGCGCAAAATATCGAACACAACATATTTGGCCGGCACGATTTGAGAGGCCGTTATGACATTGTGCGCGGTCGAGGCCGGCACGTGACATCACAGTCGGTCCCGCTGGTCGCCAGAAAGCCAATGGGAGATGATTCGGGAGACGCGTTACTTTGCTTTTTGATTTTTTTTTCTTTCGATATTTTGCCGCTTCGATATTTTGCCACTTCGATATTTTGCCACTTCGATATTTTGCCACTTCGATATTTTGCCACTTCGATATTTTTGCCACTTCGAATATTTTGCCACTTCGAATTTGCCACTTCGAATAATTTTTGCCACTTCGATATTTTTTGCCACTTCGATATTTTGCCACTTCGATATTTTGCCACTTCGATATTTTGGCCTCTTCCGATATTTGCCACTTCGATATTTTGCCACTTCGAATTATTTTGTCTTTCGATACTTTGCCACTTTCGATATTTTGCCATTTCGATTTTTGCCATTTCGATATTTTGCCACTTCAATATTTCACTTCGATATCTTGCGTTCGAATATTTTGCTTTCGATATTTTGCCACTTCCGATATTTGTCTTTTCCGATATTTTGCCTTTCGATATTTTGCCACTTCGATATTTTGGCCCACTTTCGATAATTTTGCCACTTCGATAATTTGCGTTCGATATTTTGCGTTCGATATTTTGCGTTCGATATTTTGCATTAGATATTTTGTCCGTCGATATTTTGCATATTCGATACTTTGCCATTCGATTTTATGCAATACGATATTTCGCGTTTTCGATATTTTGCATATTCAATATTTTGCGATGCGATATTTTGCGACTTCGATATTTTGCGGTTTCGATATTTTGCGACTTCGATATTCTGCGGTTTCTATAATTTGCGATTTTGATATTTTGCTTTCGATATTTTGGGTTCGATATTCTGCGATTCGATATTTTGCTTTTCGATATTTTGTCCGGAACCCCATATATCCACATTCACAATTTGTTGATGCATCCACTGGGATCATAGCTCAGTCTTCAACATTGATCGACGGATCCACCGGGATCCGAGATCGCTGGCATCATTTTGCACTGGGATTCACTGGGATCTCAGTCTTGCCATTATACAGATATGTATTTTTGGAACCCATATTTTGAGTAATTGTCAGTACTTTTCAATTAGTTGCTAAATGCAAATAGAACTCGCATGCGCGTATGCCTTTAGTTATATTTTGTCAAAAAATACTATAGTTATGGGATAATTTATCAGTCGGATCCTGTCAGATCCGAGATCCGGTAGGATCAGATCCATTTGCATTGCTTATTAAGGGATCCAAGACCCGTTGCCAAATTCAATCGAGAGATGGATCCAAGATCCGCTGTTGTCTTTTGTTGTGGGATCCAGTGGGATCATAAATCCAACATAACATTTTGTCGACGAGAGATCATCTGGGATCATAGATCATTATTTCAGATTCATGTACTTGTTTAGTTATTACTCCTTCTTTAATGAACATTGCATATGTCGCTGACTTCAGCGCAATTTGTCATGACTTGCAGACTCCAGACGGCTCATGCAACGCTGCCGTTTTCTGTAATCTGCGCAAAATTGTAATTATGTAGGTAATATTAAACAACTTGTTACTTGCCTGGAAAAATCAAGACATTGCTTGAAATTACCGCACGGCTTGGGCATTTGTTGGAATAGTAAATTATGCGCTATTTGCCTAGTAAAGTAGTTTCATTCTGGCCATTTACCGTAAAGCCGGACACGCATCGAACGCTTAGATTAATCTGGAAGGGGTCTTACGGCCAGTATAGGTGGTAGGTACTAAGGCTAACAATTATAAGGGCTGATGCAGCGTGATATGGACCTGTGAGGAGGGACTCTCTCCGTCTGGTGATGGAGGCAGGGCTCGGTGAACCTGTGAGGAGGGACTCTCTCTGTCTGGTGATGAAGGCACGACTCGGTGGACCTGAGAGAAGGGATTCTCTCTGTCTGGTGATGAAGGCAGGGCTCGGTGGACCTGTGAGGAGGGACTCTCTCTGTCTGGTGATGGAGGCAAGGGTCGGTGGACCTGGTGAGGAGGGACTACTTCTCCATCTGTTGATTGAAGGCTCGGTGGAACCTGTGAGAAAGGGACTCTCTCTGTCCTGGGTGCTGAAGGCAGGCTCGGGTGGACCTGTGAGGAGGGACTTCTCCTCCAGTCTGGTGGATGAAGGCAGGGCTGGTGGACCTGTGAGAAGGGAACTCTTCTCCGTCTGGTGGATGGAGGCAGGGCTCGGTGGACCTGTGAGGAGGGAACTCTCTCCGTTCTGTTGAATGAAAGGCAGGGCTCGGTGGACCTGTGGAGGAGGGACTCTCTCTGTCTGGTGATGGAGGCAGGGCTCGGTGGAGTTTTGGACCTGTGAGGAGGGACTCTCTCTGTTCTGTGATGAGGCAGGCTCGGTGGACCTGTGAGGAGGGACTCTCTCCGTCTGGTGGATAAGGCAGGGCCTCGGTGGACCTGTGAGGCAGGACCTCTTCGTCTGGTGATCGGAGCGGGCTCGGTGCGACTGTGAGAAGGGACTTTTGTCTGTGACATGAGCAGGTCTCGGTGACTGTGAGAAAGGGACTCTCTGTCTGTGATGGGGCAGGATCGGTGGACTGTGAGAAAGGGACTCTCTTGTCTGGTGATGGAGGAGGGTCGGTGACCTGTGAGAAGGACTCTCCTCCGTTCTGGTGATGAGCACGGGTGGTACTGTGAGAGGGACCTCTCTGTCTGGTGATGGAGGCAGACTCGGTGGAACCTGTGAGGAGGGACTCCTCTGTCTGGTGATGGAGGCCGACTCGTGGACCTGTGAGAAGGACTCTTCTGTCTGGTGATGGAGGAGGCATCGGTGGACCTGGTGAGAAGGGATTGCATCGGTTTGTGATGTGCTTGAGGGACTCTCTTTGGTGAATGGGAGGCGCCGGTGGACCTGTGAGAAGGGACTCTCTCCGTCTGGTGATGAAGGCAGGGCTCGTTGGACCTGTGAGGAGGGACTCTCTCCGTCTGGTGATGAAGGCAGGATTCGGTGGACCTGTGAGGAGGGACTCTCTCCGTCTGGTGATGGAGGCAAGGAACTCGGATGGACTGTGGAAGGGACTCTCTCTGTCTGGTGATGGGGCACGGGGCTCGGTGGAAATACCCTGTGAGAAGGGACTCTCCTCCGTCTGGTGAATAGACGGCTAGAGGACTCGGTGGACCTTGTGAGGGGCTGATTTCTAGACGATTCTCGGATAATTGTGATTGGTGGAGGGACTCCTCTGTCTGGTGATGGAAAAGGAAGGGCTCGATGGACCTGTGAGAGAGGGACTCTCTCTGTCTGGTGATGAAGGCAGGGCTCGGTGGACCTGTGAGGAGGGACTCTCTCCATCTGGTGATGAAGGCAGGGCTCGGTGAACCTGTGAGGAGGGACTCTCTCTGTCTGGTGATGAAGGCAGGGCTCGGTGGACCTCTGTGAGGCCCAGTGTACCCCCGGCCGGCAGCGGGACCGGCGGCTGTCCCAGCCCTCTGACCGGGCCTGGAGGCTGGAATGCCGAGCCGGAACCTGACCGACCGACGGGTCACGGCGCATTCCTCCCTTCCGTACACAACAGCGGCCCGCCCCGACCAGTCAGCTTCTCGTAAACAGCCGGAGAGGAGAGACTGAGGGATGAGACAGAGAGATGAGAGAGAGGGATGAGGCAGAGGGATGAGACAGAGGGAAGAGACAGAGGGATGAGTCAGAGGGATGAGACAGAGGGATGAGACAGAGGGATGGGACAGAGGGATGAGACAGAGGGATGAGACAGAGGGATGAGACAGAGGGATGAGACAGAGGGATGAGACAGAGGGATGAGGCAGGGGTGGAACCACCACTGGCCCAGGGTACACTGGGTACACTGCAGTGTACCCAGTACAATTTTAAACCCTAAAATGTACTGGATACTGTGCCCAGTAAAAGTTCAAGACTCCAACTTGCATTTACTCACTTTCAAATATACTGCAGAGAAGTCAATAGTGATGCAAAGGTGTTTTTTTCTTAGTATCAAACAAAATATCAAGGAAACCCTTAAATTTGGAACAACCAAACATCGGTGCGTTCACTTTGCAATGATATAGAATGTGCTGGATTGGAAAAATGAAAGCCTGTTAATCATTAAGATAGGAAAAGAGGCTTTTAACAGTGTAGACCATATGTTCTGTCACCTTCATCAGTACCATCCGATGTCGATGCGCCCGACGAATAAATCATTCGTGAAAACGGCTAGTGGCAGTCCTTTCAGTGCAGGAGAACGCGCCTCGCGAGGCGCGTTCTCCTAAGGATCTTTATAAATGCTCGAGAACGCACTTTTGAATAACCAATGCACTAGTTGCAGGTTACTTAACCCACTGTTTTTATGTATTTGATGGAACGCAAATTAATTAAAAAATATTGTATAGATTGTCAATATAATATAAATTCCTCTGACTTATCATAATTTTAATTAGTTAAGTATAGGTATTTACGAAATTTATCATTCTGCTCAATGAATGGTCGGTCGTCAATTTAACAATAGTTCAGTCGATCAAAGTTACCTGAGGTAGTTTTGAGCAGTTCGTTTGACACCTTTATTTGTAATATAGAGGTTCAACGGAAAAATAAGCAACACATGTATCGCACGAAAATCAAAGCACGTGATATGGGGGATTTAAGCATGAGATGTCATTTCATTTGAAATCACGCGACTTTATAGAAGCAAACATTTACTTTACTGAATTGTGAAATTCTACCTGTTGACCGAATCAATAATCCTAACGGCAGTTCAAAGGCATTTTAACGGATCGCTACAGCCAAACACCTTACCTTACCTTACAAACAGATCCTAAGGATGATCTATAAAATATATTTCCTTACTAGCTCTGGACCCGACAGAAGCTACTTTAAAACAACAGTGAGGACACGGTCGCATTTTGCAAGTGGTTTCTGGGACAGTGTTTCAGTGAGGGCAGCATCCTGATATGAGCCCACATAACAACTTTCTGTGGAGGTAACTTAAAAAGCTATAGGTGTTTAAAAAGAATCTCTAGATCAGAAAGCAACTATAAAGACCCTTTGAAGCTGCAATGCGGACCATCCCCACCGACATGTGTCCATGAACAACTTGGTGAGTATGAGGCGAAAGGCAGACCTGTGCCTCAGCCGAAACGGAGCCTATCTCGAACATGTGCTGTAGAAGATATTAAGATGACGTTTTGTGTTTTGAATATGCTCAGCATATTCCTCCATGAATTTTCGAGCAGTTTGGACTTTGGTGTGAACAGTAAATGAGAGGAAAACGCTTAAAGGGAATATACCACCTTTAACATTAGTTTTTAACTGAGATAGCCAGATTGTCGGGTGTACTGAGAAACCTCTAAATCTGTATTTTCATTCCAAAACGACCTAAAGTTGCTGAGTTTGAACGCAAAAACGTTGGGCATATTTGGGCTATTTTGAAAAGGACAATATTCGTGACGTCGCATACAGTCATAAGTAGTTTACTCCACTGTTGATTTTCCACCGAACACTTGCGCTTTTGAAACCGTCCGCCCATTATTTCAGTTACCTTGCGTCCGCCCCGTCCGGCCACCGAAAGTATTGACTTGATCAATTTTTAATATTAATGTCAATTTCTTTTGTCAGTTTAATTGGGATTTCAATTTGAAAAATGCAGACAATGGTCTTTGAAAGGCCAACTGGATGGGTAGCTGACGGTAGCTGCAATATTATCCGTAATAGAAGCATATTCAGTACTAACTAATGTATTTCACTCAATGTCAATGGGCAAACACTCTGGTGGATATGTTATAAATAAATATTTTTGTCAATTGTGAACCGATTTCCAATTAAAAAATAAGAATCACCCATAGATACTATGCGAGTTCACAAATGTGTTGATGGGTGGCTGGTCAATGTTCATGCGATACATCAACAAATATAAGACAGTTTGTGTTGTTTACGAGAAGTTCGGTTTGTCCCAAAAAACATGATGGCAACATTAATTTGTGGGAATTTTTCATGATTCCATTTGAAAATAATTACAGACAAGGTCTTCAAAGGGCACAAAACTGCTGATGGGTGTCCCTTACCGTTAGCTTAAAATATTCCTCCGCAATAGAAGGCATATTGCAGCTGCTAACTAATTAATTTCCTCAATGGGCTAATCCACATATGGGACAAATTCACTCGGAGAGTGTGGGATATAGTTTTAAGTAACATCAGGTCAATTGTGTAAGTTGATTTCCTATTAAAACATTACTAAAAGGAGCTATAAAAATAGCACCCTAGTGAAACATTAAACACATTGTAATCGCGTCCAATATTTTTTGCGAGTCAGGAACAGCGAATGCAGTTGTTTCGTTTTACCGCATCTGATTTCAAAGGAACGATTTTTGACCTTCGATGACCTCCTTGTACGTCACAACTCGCTTTGGTGACGGCAAGATTGTTGTGACGTCACATGTAAACATATTACTATTTTTCCAATTACAACAAATTCTGACTTTTAAAAATGAATGCCAGGACCGCAATCAGGGCATTCGTCTCCATAATTCTACATACTTTTCCCAAAGTGCTATATTCCCTTTAATCAGATATACAGACAACAAGCAATGCCGATTACCATATCAGTATTTCTTATAACAAGAGGTAACTTTTTCAGCATGTGCCTACAACTTTCAAAAACTCACCGGAAATGTCGCTGTGTGACTCGCTCTCGTGTCGGGCGTATATGACAGCGACTAAAAAATGGCGTCAGATGTTTCATTTAGCTCATAATTTCGCCGATAGGTGGTATGGTGGGGTTCCCCACATGGCGGTGTCACCCCCTCTTACCCTAACACAGTACACAGTACACACCCTTTGGCATAAAATAATTTTTTGAGATGTTTGTATGTAAATTGTAAAAATGCATTATTTAAAAAGCCAAGTCAGCTGAGCTAACGGCCAGTCCCAGGATGATCTTTCACTCAGTGATGACCAGATTATGTATGTCTGTGAGCCGCCCACCAGCCGTCCGCTTCCCCTCGCCCACCGTCCGCGTCAGCGGCTACTATGGGTGTTTCCGTGGTGTAGTGGTTATCACATCCGCCTAACACGCGGAAGGTAGGGCTGGGAATTCGATCCCGGGCGGAAACAGCTGTGAAAGCTAGGTCTTGTTAGGTACGGTGGGTCGGAAAAGGGCAAGCTTTGTGGTCCGCATTTTGATTATAGGACACTTAAAGCTCTCTAGACCCGTCAGCACAAATAAACCTCGATTAGGACGTCAACGTTGTTATTTGGGGTGCGGTTAATTCCCAAATTTAGAATCAGGCTTTATGTCGACATTGGTGGCGCAGCTGCTATTCCAGTATAGGTGAAGGCCACTAAATAAATATGCCTTTCCGCTTATACTATTACAGACTTTTGACGTTACCAAGCCTAAAGACTTTTCAATTTCCCGGTGGTGAACAATGCAGTTATTTTTACGATTTAATGTATGCAACGCGACTAAGCTTTTTCTTATTCAGCTTTGCCTCCAATATCCAATAAACTGTTTACCGATAATAGTTATCAAGTTGCTTTATGGCACTACAGTTTGAGCAAGGGCGAATCTAGACCCGTCTTTTTATGGGGGAAAGGAAGTCCATATTTCAGAAAGTTGTAAGTGGGGGGGGGGGGTAGCCATGCACGTGGGCGCGACCCAGGCTCAGTGGGGCCGGGGGTGCGCTAGCACCAGCAGCGCAGCCAGACCTTCATAAGGGGAAAGCCAGTCATGGTGCCCCGTAACAATATAGGTATTGCTGAATAGTGAATATTAAAAACTCTACGAATTTCTGCTACTTTCTTTGGCAAGGACACCCTGTCAAACAATGTTATTTGTCAACTTCTTATTTCAAGCGACTAATGGGCACCTTGACAAACTCAAGAAGTCCCTGACAGACTCATGCGCCCCTGGACCAGGGGCGGATACAGGGGCGGCCGCCCCCTCTGTGTCCGCCGCGCATGGAAGCTGCCGCCCCCCCCCCCCTCCCGTGTCCCGCCGCGCCGAAGGCGCGTTCAAGGTCTTGTAAGCAGACCAGTCTCGGTGGGGCCCCCATTACACCCGTAAGGAGGGGGGCAATTGTCCCCCCCCCCAGCCTGCACTACTGCCTATACCCCCTATGATTCTGTCATCTGCGCCTGGTAGGCATCCCGTCAGCCGTCCACACTGTGACGTCCAGCGTTTTTTAGGGGGGGGGATTATGGCTGCAGTGACTTGGGAGGGAATCATGGCTTCCCTAAACTCCCCCTGGATTCGCCCCTGGTTTTGAGTCTTCACTCAACGGCGAAATCAAGATTCAATCGAACACAACACACACCGCATTTCAACATTACACACACACACAACACACACACACACACACACACACACACACCACACCACACACACTACAACACACCCAAACACACACACACACACACCACACACACACCACACCCACACACACACAACACACACCACACACACACATGAGCGTATGCGTGCGTGCGTGCGTGTGGTGTGTTGTAAAGTTTATGTGTGTGTGTGTGTGTGTGTGTGTGTGTGTGTGTGTGTTTGTGTGTGTTTTGTGTGTGTACATGCATATTTGTGACTCAGTTCAGAATTAATACCCAGAAGAGGAAGCACAATATATCAAAGCCTCATGGAATCGAAATGTTATATTTCATTTGACGCCCATACTCGATGTCAGTCTCTATTGACGACGGAGTTAGTAGCCTTGAAAACTACCATTAAAACCAAAAAGTGAAATTCTACCACCAGATTCGCTTGCAAGTAGAAAGCAAGGTAGTCTAAGTGTCGTAGAAAAGCAGGGGGTGGGTAGCGCTTACATTAGCCGAAAACGACGGTCAAAATTTCAAAATAGTATCAGCTGCGCCACTAATGTCGACATAAAGCCTGATTCTAAATTTGGGAATCAACCGCACCCGTTATTTGGCAAGGCAAAGTCCGCATGGGCACATCACATACATACAATATTAATATTACATCTCAAAATCGATGTAAATTATAGTATTACATTCCAAGGACAAAGTTGCCTGGGTGCTGAGACCGAAACTCCGGCTTCACTGCAGGAGACAGGAGTCGTTCCTGAAAGTCCAGCCAGACACACATTAGTGGGTCTGTGGGGGTTGAATGGCAAGAGAAGCACTGTGTCTGACTTATTAAAATCTAGGCATATCATCTAGGTGTGCCGGAAGCCATATCGTTCATGTCATTTTCGTTCCGTTCCCGTGTCCGTTCTCGTGCCTAGACCCGCTCACGCTCCCGTACCCGTTCTCACTTCAGTCCCTGCTCCCGTGTCCGTTCCCGCTCCCGTGTCCATTCCCGTGCCAGCTCCCGTGACCGTTCCCGCTCATGTGTCCGGCTCCCGTGTCCGCTCCCGCTCATGTGTCCCGGCTTCCCGTTGACCGTTCCCGCTCATGTGTCCGGCTCCCGTGACCGTTCCCGCCGAGTCGCTGCCACCTAACAGCCGCGTTTATATTCGGAGCATCCGTCTATAAACAGCGGTTTCACATTCGGAAGTACCCGTTAAAAAGTCTTCCCGGACCGGATTTGAACCAGTGGACCTATGGATGTCTGTTGAACGGAGCCACTACAGTCCACCGCTCTACCAACTGAGCTACCAGGAGCACATGCAACAGTAACGCTTAAATAGTTCGAGCCAGCCGAAGCGACCACGACGCCGTTTTTATCTCCGCTCGACGTCACACGATAATAGCTTGCCAAGCTTTCTCTTTACCTGTCTACCGCTGCGTGCTGCCGGCTGGCTGTACTTCAGTTGTCGGTCCTCCTGGTAGCTCAGTTGGTAGAGCGGTGGACTGTAGTGGTTCCGTTCGACAGATATCCATAGGTCACTGGTTCAAATCCGGTCCGGGAGATTTTTTGAGTGGTTACTCCGAATGCATGAAACCGCTGTTATAGTTTAAATAGTTTAAATGGAAACGGCCTACACGGAGACGCTCCTACATATATGGGCACAAATTACCGGGCATGCTGTCCATCAGTGGATCCAACATATCATAAGTGCTTGTGAGACCTTCCCGAATCCATTTAAACTATTTGTTATAATCTCACAATCACCGGAAGGCGACGGGAGGCCGTCAAGCGTTGCGGCCTATCACGGGTTGCAACTGGGGTGGGCGGCTTACTATCTGTCGCTTTGTAGTACGGAAATCTGCAGCGGCTGCGCGTGGTCGCGGATTTACAATAGAAAGTGGGCGGAGTTACCAGGAGTTACCAGTTACCATTAGGCTGAGTCGTCACTTTTGTTCTTGATCACACTCTTCACCCAAAATTATCGTGCCCTGAGACAACAAACGACATACCATGTAAGTAAAAGTGCCTAAAAATCAAATTCATACTGCCGTTTCGGTTTGAAAAAAACTAGCTGCTGACGCTGCAGTCTCCAGTCTAGGCATGCTTCCGCGCCATTCTTCGTCGTTCTTATAAGTCAGTCAATGTTAGGTTTCACTTATTTATGCTCATATTAATCCATTTGTTCTAGTTATGACACGTTTACCTTCTTTCAACTCTGCAATTACCGAAAAACAATACTTTTAATATACAATGCATTAACAGTAAGAGAAAGCTACCACCAAATATCCCTGGGTCTCGCTACTCTTTTCGGAAGTAACATTGCTGGCCACCTGGGGTTCTTGATCACATATAGCATAAAACATAGTAAGCACTGTTTATACTTGGCTTATAACCTATTTATAGATATTCAGTGCTATGCTTAACCTACCTCTCAGAGCAAAATTGCTTACGCATACTAGTTCTTATATGCAAATGCACGTTAAAGGGACACTGACACATTCGCAAAAATTATCAAATGTATGTACGCCGCTTGTGGTGCTTAATATGATGTAAATGCTGCCGAACACGATTATGACATTTGTTTCTCACAAACAGTGCTCAATTTCATGAAAAAATAATATTTGGACTGATGACGTCATATGAAGGAATTTGGAAAATAGAGAAATCCTTCATGCTGCCATATGTATGACTACTGTATGGCTACTGTATGTATGGCCAAAGGTAAAACAAGTCGACTGTAATCAACATTTAGTAAAGAGAGACGACGACATCGGCTCAGGATTCATCACGACATCGGTTCAAACATCGGTCGACAACATCGGTTCAAATACACTGGGGACCCCGGTTTTGCGGATGTCAAAACCTAACTCAAATTTATTTGCGATTCGACCTCGGTGGTTGTTTTAACTTATACCATACATAATTTCAATGCCAAGCACGGAAAATGGGCTACCTCAACTCAAATATAATAGCATAGCAGTGTCCCTTTAACACCGATCTGTGCGGACGGTTGCATTTGTCATCCCGGGCTGCTTGTCGGGCGGCAGCGGCAGTCCGGGTGGCTCACACTTCTCACCTCCAAACGTGGTTTGGAAGACGGGCTCCTCCATGAGGCGCGCTCCACTCCACTGCAAGTTGGCCCAGGGTTGGTACCGTTCCTTTATGGGCACACTCACGCCGCCACCGTTGACTGGTCTGGACACTGTCTGCCACGACCCTGTCCAGTGGACAGGGTCATGGCCCTCTGAGCGCCAAGGGCCCCTAGAATCAGGTCGGGACCCCCTTGGCAAAATCCTGGCTACGCCCCTGGTTGAAGGGCACCCTTCCCGGCAGTGCCCGGCAGAACCCTTCTGGAGGAATGTGCCCAGCAGAACCCTTCTTGACCCCCTGAAGGAGCCCGTCTTTCAAACTGCGTTTTGAGGTGATAGACGACAGCAATATTATTGGTTGTTCCTGATGAATGACGTCCAACCCGACATCATTGACTGGTGGGTCAATGTTGTCCTCCTAAGAACCAATCGCAATAGCAATAGATCAGAAACCAATAAAGCTGTCAGACTCCCTAGTCCCCGGCAGACTTGCGCCTGGATCCCGAAGCTGAATCTGGGATCCAAGTGGATCCCTCGGTATAAAATGCATGCAGATATTTAATCGAAGTGGATCCCTCTGCTTAAAATGCATGAAGATCTTGGATTCTTCTGGATCCCTCGGCGCAAAATGCTTCAGGATCTGGGATCTCAGTGGAACTCTAATTTTAAAACAAACATTATATCTTGAAATATGTTTGCACATCTCCGCCCAGATGCAGGGACTGACATCGAAACTTGTGGTCTCTATTTGGCGCATGTGATATAGCACTATGTTCTCTGTAGATAGCTAGTACCTGCAAATGAGTAATTACCTTGTAAGTCGAATCTATTGGCAAACATAGATATTATTATACATTTTTCAAAATTATAAAAATTAGCAAGAAGTAGACATCTACCAGCGTTCCTGGATTTCGAAGCTGGATCGGGATCCCAGTGAATCCCTCGACATAAAATATATCAGGATCTGGAATCTTTGTGGGTCTCTCAGCTTATTGTGTACCTGGATCTGGTGTCCCATGTGGATTCCAAGACACTGGACACAGATATCCAGATTTCAGCTGGACCCCGGATCTAGGCACATGTCTGGTCCTCAGATTACCCAGCATTAACCCGCGCTTGACCGGAGTCACAGCCGAACACTATTGACCGGGGGCGGGGAATATTGCCATCTCATTATCTCCGGAACCAAGTATCGCAGCGAAACGCACAAGGCGGCGTTCAAAAGCTTTAAAGGGAGTGTGCCTACTCACATTGGTCATGTGGAGTTGTTGACACTAGTCTGTAGCAGAGACTATCATGGGTGCCCAAACCCCAAGCCTAACCCAGCCGAAACCCATGAACACCAAGCCCAGACCCAGCCAACCCATTCAAATTCATAATATTGATACCGGCATGCCCCATGTGGGCCCATTCAGATAAGGCAGATCATTATTTTCACAAAATTCGCAACCATTACCCTAGCATGTTGACTTTTAAAATATTAACCGAGAAATAATATTAGTCACCTGTGTGTTGCTGCTGATTTAAACTTATGGGAAAAACTTTGGCGGTCAAGATTATGCATTTTACCATACCTAGGATCAGACATGCCTAGGATCAAGACATGGTTTAAACTCTTACTGCTCTATTACTTACCACTATTTATTGTTGTCCTATAATTGCCAAAGTCTATTGGTTTTAAGTGTCTTATATGAATATATAAAAAACACATATTTACTGGTTAAACATCTGGTTGTCAAGTATCAAAATAACTCTTAGCGACATTATTCCAAAATTGTCATAGCCCCATACCCGCCCAGTACCCATGAAAAGTCAAAAAATGCATACCCAACCCAAGACATTTGGAAGAATTGAGTGGGCTCCCATGGGTGCACCCAGCCCATGATGTCCCTGGGTCTGTAGTAATATCTTTTTTCCTGAATTTAAGCCACGTACTTCATTTCCCGATTGCAGTATAGGTTGCTGAGATATTCCCAAATTCGCCAAGATATTGCCGGCAGAACAAAATTATCAATATTCGCCAGAGAGCTCTTTGCTTCTATAAGCATTCAGTCGGCAGCGGAAGGTATTTTTTGGATGGGTGGCAAGAAAATCAGGGACACCCCTCGAAAGAAAGGGCCCCCGACCCCCCCAAGAAAAAAACGATGTCAGAAAATTTATCTCCTCGGATTAAGCACAATATTTACCAGTAAAATTACCTTTGGGGCCGATGACCGACCGGGCGCGCTCTGGTACGCTTCTGGCGACGCCTTTGAGAAGCTCACATCTCTGCGACCGCAGTCCCATTGGGAAGCGGTCTTCTTTGCTGAGAAGCTCTATCCAACGTACTCTGTTCACTGGCGGATCCAGCCTCCCACTATGGGGGGGGGGGGGCTAAGCTGGCTGTGGGACACCGGGTCCTTGATAGGGTCGAGTCGTAAAAATATACGGTGTTAACTGTAAATTTATAAATGTATGACTTATCTATACCCAAATTACGATTTATCGCCGTGAATAGTGCACTCAAATGCCTACAAGATGAACACCGGTATGTTATCGTCACAAATGGCGGCTACTTCGCGACATTTCCTCCTAATGGTCTGTAATTTGTTTACTATTAACTGCGAAAACTTGCCTTATTTTAGATATAATGCAGTGGAGTTCTTGCTCGGTTATTAGCTTTCCGAATTATTACGCGTTTTTACCTTTATTAGAGGAATTCTTACGTTTTTTTTGCGGGGGAGATAATTTATACTGCCACCCCTGTCGAGCGTGGATTGGGCGGGGGGGGGGCTTTTGCCCCTGCCGCCCCCTGGATCCGCCAGTGTATTGCTACCGTGTAAAAGCTACGTTGATTGTGAATGGCTCCAGATTAAAATAGCGGCATACGTGCCACATACCACTCCATACTGCTACCAAATTGCTACCAAATAAGGAAACATGAACGAGCCCATTCTCCCAAGTTTTCAGTAAAAAACAAAAAGTGTGACCTGTGTCGAGTGGGGCAGGTTCTATCCCAATCTGGGGCAGGTTCTATCACTGAATCTGTTCATGATTCCTAGTCGTATCGTTATAAGCGACATAAAAATAATTGCCTGTTGTTTACAGATATGGTACACCACTACAAGCGTAAAACGAATCGGATGGTGTCGATGCAGTTCACGAGCGGCCAGAATTACGTTAACCTGCGGGGGCAGATTCTGCCCCCCTCCCCCGAGATCTCGAGAACCGCTATGCCGATTTCGATGAGAAGAACACCATTCGATTCGTCGTGACACAATCTTTCTTTTTGTACCTCGAAATTGCTTTTGTGTTCAAAAATGGGGGCCAAGAGGCAACACATTCCAAAATATTGGATGCTTTTGAAAGGTCATTCGACCGAAGTAGCCATGTCATTCGACCGATTTTTATTCAAAAAGCATTTTTGAGCTTCTAATGTCATAGTCTTTAATGTATGAGAGGGAAAAGTTCAAAATGAAAAATCATAGGCGTACTTAGGGACTCTGATTCGTGCATGGATAACCAAGAAAAACGCAAAATGCAGTGTTGGGAATCGTATATAGCCGTCATTTTTTCACCTAATTGGTGGTGCGCGATGAAATGAACGCTTCTCCCCCTGAGGACACCACAAATGACGCGTTCGGTGATTAACAGGAAGTGCCCATCAATGACAGAATGTGCCCCCATAGGTGAACAGACACGACCTCGTATATGGGGCAGGTTCTCTGTCAAATGAGTCATCGCCACATTATCGACACTGGTGTCGAAACAAACTGAGAATACCGTTGAACTCCTGAAAACGATTTGAAGCTATTGATGTAAATGTAACAGTATTGTAAAGGTTAATCGATTACCAACTCTGAAAAGTGTGCCCGCCAGGGCCAATTAGCAAAAAAGTGACAGAACGTGCCCCGGTCTCCCCTATATAACAAGATTAATTGATGTGCTGTATATAACACATCAATAAAAGTATCAATTTTCGCAAAACACTAAATGAACAATACAACAGTGACAATAAAATCGAAGGTTAATTTGCACCCAACGGCCAATTATTTAGTGTCTGCGATTTGTTTCAGGGACATGGTACAATGCAAATTGAAGCAAGAGCGCTAAATATGATGCGTTGCTATTACTGGAGAGAAAACGCCGAGCATGAACTGCGAAGGAAGTACATGTAATGGCTTTTTAATTGCTCCAAACTTCCAACTTTGAATAAGGGAATAATTTTGTTTCGTTCTTTAATTTAGATAACCGCATTTATATACCATGTCTAAAAAAATGATGCCACAATATGAAAATGTCACTACTTCCCTTTCAAGTCGAAAACAAAGCCTAATTGATCCGACAACATTCGCTGCGCCCGGGACGGGCACATCACGTGACACGTCCCAGACCGACCAATCAGAGGACAAGATAATATGACTCTGACCCAGACACGTGACTAACTGAGTAACTCAGACCAACACAATATCACCTTGCTACTGATCAGGATTATAATTAAACGGTAGATGCACAGCCATGTGATAAGTGGTGCGATATCTCGTCGCATCGGAGTCCATTTTGAGGACGATACGAATTATGTATATTATTTATTTTTTGTATTGTTTTATTTATTTGTGTATGCAAAATAATTTAACCAGTGTACTTTATAGAGCAGGTGCTTTTAAATGACGCCCATAGCCCCATAGTGCACATATTTGAAGAAAATCGTAATTCGTTAACATGCTGGGAAAATTACGTCATTGCATATGCCTCCTGTTGACCCCCAAGGAGTTGCACTTACAACGTGAAATTTGGCATGCATGTTACCAATTAAATGAACTAACTTTTGTGCAAATTTTGGCGAGGGTTAACTTAAACTTGTAATAATTTTGGCTAGGCACATTTGTATACAAAATGTGATTGGAGTTACTCAAAGGTTGAGTTCCCATTTCAAGTGCTAATTCCATGTTTCTGGAAAAAGTGATCACTTACCCGCGCCGGGCCGGTGCTCGGCGCCACCTTCCTCGGGCAGGGGGGATGTTTCGACACCCCTCTTCTAACTCGGCTCCTATGGAACCTAGACAATAGACATAAACCAAAAATACCGTTCGAGATCTCGTCAAAAGGGATTTTGGAACATTTTCAGTGAAAAAATTTCAGGTCAATATTAGGGTCACCAGAGGTCAAGAAAGGTCAGATTTTCCAGATTTAAGACATAGCTCCAGATACCCCCAATTATCTCGGAAACTATGATAGCTAGGAGCAAACGATTAAAGTTATAATAGATGGCTATTTAAATTTTCAATCGTACCCAGGTCCTCAAATTCGAGCTCAGATCAATAGTTTAGGCTCCAGAGGTCATCATATGTCAAAAATGCAGTTTTTGGTAAAATATGTTTTCCTGAATAGCATTTTATCTAAAACAATTGTCAGATATTGTATTTTAATACTATCGTGTTTCTCTCGTCACGACGCTTTGAAATATATACATGATGACCTCGTAAGGTCAACTTCAAAATTTGACCTCAGGTCAAAGTCATTTGATGACCCAGATAGGTCATGTTACATATGGGGCGACGCGGACAGACGATACAAATACAGTGGTCTCGTCTGCTCGTCTCTATCTTTATTCTATCAAGAGTTATTAGCAAATCATTGCTGATGACCTCAGATGACCCCAGATGACCTTGTAGAGATCTCTGAGAAACAATCGCACCTAGGTCATCCAGAATGAGCTAAAATAACATGGATTCTGAAAGAATCAGCCTGATCCAATGCATATTTTCAGAAAAGGAAGCATCTGTTTATTTTCCCGTTCACTTATAATGGGAGGTCAGGAAATTGACCTGACCTTAGGTCACCGATGTAAATAAATCCGAGATATACAAACTTTAGGTAGTCATGCTCTTATGAAACTCTGTAAGTATGAAACCGCTCCGCCAAAAACTGTGGCTTTGGTAAAACCGCAAACGTTTTTTGAGGTGGGGTCACATGACCTAGCCTGGTGACCTGACCTGACATGACCTTTTGTCAATATTTGTTAAATGCTGTATACAAGATAAAGGAACAGGTAGGTACTGCAAATTTGGCGGCGCTACGCGCCCCCGTTTTCCCGATATTCAGGAAAAACCTGAGGGGGTGTCTAAACCCCCGGCCGGGCGCAGGTTAAAGGGACACAGCCACCTTAACATTATATTTGAGTTGAGATAGCCATTTTGCGTGCTTGGCATTGCAAATTATGTATGGTATAAAAGTTAAAACAACCAGTGAGGTCGAATCACAGAGAAATTCGAGTTTGGTTTTGACATCTGTAACATCCCCAGTTACAGTATTTGTAACTGGGGTATAATATTCATTATACAGTATTTGTAACTGGGGTATTTGTAACATCCCCAGTATTTGAATGGGACCCTGAACCGATGTCGTAGTCTCTCTTTACTAAATGTTGATTACAGTCGACTTGTTTTACCTTTGGCCCATACATTAGCCATACACTAGTCATACTTATGGCGGCGTGATTTTTTTCCCCAAAAAATTCCTTCATATGACGTCATCAGCCCAAATATTAAAACGCATTTTTCATGGAAATTGAGGCAATGCTTGTGAAGAAACAATGTCATAAATCGTGTTGGTAGGCAAATTACTTCATATTAAGCACCACAAGCAGCGTACATTTGATAACTTTTGGTTAAGGACGTCTTATGTTAGAGTATCATGAAATCGAATGTACCTATAATATATAATATATTATATATATATATATATATATATAATGATATATATATATATATATATATATATATAATATATATATATTGTATTTTTTTTTTTGCAGGTGACTGATACAATACTACAACTACATTCCGCAAAACCATATCTACACAAGTGCAAAAACACACACTGGGGATCCAGAAAGTTGTTATTTTGGACGTTTTGGGGGGCAAATTCCAAAAACTTATCGCATAATTCTGAAAACCATCGGATTTCGCTTGCTTATGTATCAATAATGCTTTAAAAAAACTTTCTCTAGTAAAAGTTGCTTAGTTTTACGACAAACTCAGGAAATGTTGTCAAATTTGCGGCCGATTTTTTTGGGTGGTTTTTGGGGGGGGCAATGGCCCCTTTGCCCCCCCCCCTGGATCCGCCCTTGAATAACACATAACACTTACAATGCGACCATCCATTCACTGTTACCAGTAAACCACAATATTCATCACCAATGAACCTGTTATATGAGAATGAATAAATTCACCTCCTATATTTTTTCATACACATAGTACACATAACACAATACATATAGTTTCATACACCAACCCAGAGGCAAGTGAGATGTTTGTTTGTTGTTCTGATGTTGAGTGGTGGCTTGTTGTCTGGTTGTATATGGCTTCTTGTTATGAACAAGCGGTAGTGGGTCGTGGACTGGTGTCGATGATTCTGTGGTTTGTCTTTTTAGAAAGTTTGTGGTTGGCCTTATGTTTGTGTTGACTAACCAGTGCTCAGCGGGACCAGTCTCTTCTTGAATGTGCATTGTGAGTCGTTCGCGATAAAGTAGTTGTGTGTTGCACATGTAGTGTGGTTGGTACGAGGCTACAATCCTCGTGAGGGCATATGAGTTATAAACTAAATTCGGTGCGGATTTGACTGCTTTATCGGTGACGGACTGTTCTTCATGACAAGCTGCGTGTCTTTTCTGTCTGGTAGTATATGTTGATCTGAATACGATCATTCATCTTGTTGCATTTGTGTGTTTTTCTTTAAGATTCTTTCAAACCTTTTCTTGTTTGTAGCTAGAGTTCATATGGTTTTTTTGTAGTAGAGATGGTGGACTTTGTTTGAGCGTTGGTCTGTTGTTTTGTTGTTGTTGTTTTGTGTGTTGTTTGTCAAAGTGTCGTGTATTTCCTGGTCAATATCGTGTTGTTAAAACACATGTATTTACAAGCAAACTGTTTGACCCTGTTAAATTCAATGTTCATCAGTTCGTAGGTGGAACTAGTTTTGATTGCCCGAGTAATGAATGCACGTAGTACGCTGATTTTGTACTTTGATGGACATTCGCTTTTTGCATTCAGTGTTTTGCCCGGTTGTAGGTTTGACATAAACACTTGTGACGTACCTTTTCTGGAGTATGCTTGAACAAATAAAGCGTCCAAGAATGCTAGAGGAAGTTGTTTGTTGGCTTCATAGGTAACACTTCAAATACTGAGTGTTTTCCCAGCTCACTAATAATAGTTGGATAAGATGGTCTCGATCTCTTAAGCCTCTAGGAATGCATCATCTTACATACCGGCAGTTATTGTTGTTGCTTGATTCAGGATTATTAAAACGCTGCTTTCCTCGACCATGGGCATGTAGAAGTTGGCAAAAGTGGGCCAAGCGCAGAACCCATTCGCCACACCCATCTTTTTGGGTGTTACATTTTGCCAGATCGTGGTCCACGAAATGGGGAATCTTTTGTGCAGGCTAACAAAAGGTTTTTAAGTATATCTGGTGAAAGTGCGAGCTTCTCTAGACCATTACTTTGTTTATGGTAAACTTCATCAATAATGATCTGGATGGTTGCATCTACAGGAACATTAGTAAAGAGGCTTTCGACATCAATGGAGGCTATCTCACCTTGAGGCTTTTTGATGCGCAGTAAATTCTCAAGAATTTCGGTCGGTAGAGCTAATACTATATTAGATGGAACGCTAGGGTTTCAAATTTGATTGAGCCTTTTTGATAGTTTGTAAGGTAGAAGTGCAAACTTGTGAATGATATAGGTTCTGAGAGGATTGGTCTGTCTTGTGTGTTTTTACTGTGCGGTAACGCGTATCCTGGGGTCGTACTCACCGATTATAGTCTCAAAGTGCACTCCATCAATCACAGCGTTCGCACTTTTTATGATTCGATTAACTCTAGCTTTGAGTTTTTTGGTCGGGTCTTCTCTTATTTGTCTAAACTTTGTCTCATCCAATAATATCTTGTTGAGTTTGTTGTTATAGTCTTCTTTGTTTAGAATAACACAAATTGAAGCTTTGTCTGCACGTCTTACAACGATGCGAGAGTCTTCTTTGAGTTGCTTTCCGGCTTCTCGTAGTTCTTTCGTTAGGAGCTTGCTGCAGTCGTTGCCTCTGAGTTTGCTTCCTTCACCTGCTAGCTGCCTTTTAGAAATCCGGGTGCACTAGTATCTCATCTTTTGCTTCAAGTTTCAATATATTTTCGTAAAGAAGCTCCAATTCAGTTTGTTTGTCAACTATATTTATTTTGCTTTGAAAATGACAATTAAGTCCTAGATTAAGCAGCTGGTGTTGGGCTTCAGTTAGTTCTACTGAAGAGAGGTTTACATATCCTTGTTTTCTTTCTTCCGTTATCTTTAGATTGCCACCGTAAAGTTTTTTGAGTTTTTTCGTTACTTTAACTTTGTCATTATGCTCACAGTTCTCAGCTTTCTCATCTAAGTATGCTAGAAGCTTGTTTTTAAGGTTGGCTTCTATCTGGCTAGTGTTGAGTAAAGCATTTAGCGTGACAAGTTTTTGTTGAAGTTCTTTGACTTGTTCTTCTTTAAGTTTCAGTTGATGTTCAACTAGGTTTCTTCGGAAAGCCTCGGTGAACGACTGTTGTTTCGCCCGTTGATCGTGTAGTCTTACATTGGTGTACTTGGGCAGTATATTTTCTTAGGCAGATATCATTGAACAGTATAGCATTTCTGGCCTTCAAGAGTTTTCTGTTGATTTTTGATCTATAAACGTTTGTTTTACCTGTGTTGGGTAGCAAATTAAGAGATTCGGCGATGTTCATTAAAGTTAAGTCATTTTTTGTTTCGACGCTATATATATATATATATATATATATATATATATATATATATATATATATAATATATTGCATCTTGGAAAATCGGATGATACTGCCTTGTAAACATATTTAGCAGCAGAGAGTGTCCCCAAATCAAACGCTATCATAACGCAATCTTCAGCTCTGCTCTGTTGCTCCTGTGTATGTAGGACTCAACCAGAAAGCTGGACAGAAGACAACCAGTGCACATGAATATCTTCAGACATCTCTTCCAGCGAGAAAACAGCATTTACTCAGATAGTTCACTGCTTTATTCCTTGATGTCGGCTTTAAACAGGAATATCATTTTCTTACCACTGACATTATATGACACCGGTACTGCCGCCTCCGCCGCCTCCGCCTGCCTCGCCGCCTCCGCCTGCCTCGCCGTCTCCGACGCTGCCGACGCTGCCGCCGCTGCCGACGCTGCCGACGCTGCCGACGTTGCCGACGCTGCCGCCGCTGCCGACGCTGGGCAGGGTCGGGGGTCGAGCAGCACGCAGGCGCCGCCGCCGCCGCCGCCGCCGCTGCTGAGTGCCGCCGCTGCTGACAGTCGGATGCCACGCCGCCCGCCGTTCGCCGTCCGCTCCGATGCTCCTCTGATAACGGCCGGCGGCGCTCGGTGGCGCTCTGTGCCGGCGACCTGACCCCTGACCTGACCCCGCCGCACCGAGACCGGGCCGCGCAGGACACCGGCGCGCTCCCGACCTCAGGGTTCATTGGTGACCTGAGAATACAGCGGTGATCTGAGGGTACACTGGTGGCGCGAGGGTGCACTGGTGGCGCGAGGGTGCAGTGGTGACCTGGGGTGCAGTGGTGAGCTGAGGATGCAGTGGTGAAGAGTGGTCCGGTGTATACTATGGTGGATGCAGGGCTCGGTGGTGACCTGTAGATTCACTGCTGACCTGATGCTTAACGGTATCGGCTGGGTGTAAAATACGCAAATGCATGCACACTTTGCCCATTAGCAGATTATAGGTGCCTTCGGTGCAGTTGGCGCGGCTAAGCTTTGAGTGAAGCTTGGCCGATGAGCGAGGGAACATATCCTGCTGGAGACCAACAGGACATCTTTCCACTGACGAGTGTGCAGATCGGTGTGGTCGTGCTGGTGTGCGGTGTGACGCTGAGCTGGTGAGCCGTGCGGCAGCTGCTAGGCGAGGGGTGCTGCTCCGGTGAAGAGCGAACCAGCGAGGCCTTCTCAAGGAGCAGCCGACCGACCGGATCCGGCATGGGGAAGAGGAACTCCAAGCTGAAGCCGGAGACGGTGGAGACGCTGATGACCATGACTTACTGTGAGTATCGGCGGGCCGCACCATGACTTACTGTGAACATGACTTACTGTGAGTATCGGCGGGCCGCAC
>VOPJ01013303.1:0-52590 GCA_014673585.1 Semibalanus balanoides
AGTCGAGATCCGACCTCGGGCAGAAAACAAAACCAATGTCATGCGCAGTGACTCTGGTGAATCATGCTCGTGGTTCCTGACAAAGAATCAATGAAACTCAATGGTAAAAACGTTATCAGATGGGACTCTCCTTTATCGGTGGATCCTTAGACCTTGTATGCGTCCAAAGCAGACTGAATTGAATCAACAGACACATTACGCTCAGGAAAACCGCCCAGCGGGCCAGCGGCCACCGGACACTTTGTCAATATTTGACATTTCGAACATAAAACAGTGACACTTAGCGAAAGTGGTTGGGCTGGGAATGAATGACGTCCCCGGTGGCGGCGCTGGTAAACAGGTCCGACGCTCAAGGTCACCGTCTGGCTCCTGGACTGGAGCAGAGCGGGCTCTCATGACGTCACCTCGGCTACGGCGACTGGAAGCCGGCGCGGAGTTCAGGCACGTGTCGAGCTCGAGCCTCCAACGAAATGCGTCTTGAACACTGAAGGAAGATCATGTGCGAACTGCGAAACCGATATGAGTTTTGATATTTTGAAATTGTTTTGCTTCTGTATTATATGGTTACCTGATGGAAAAGAAGTGTACTGAAAAGAAACACATGACATGTGGTTCATTATTGTTATTTGAGGACTTTTATACAAGCTGGCTCGTGGCAGTTTTGTCACTCAGTTTTTACAAAACAGGCCTTGGAGGTCATGCCAAAAGCCGATGATTTTGGTATTGGATTCACGGCTTGACCTTTCCGGCCAGTTCGTTCCGTTCCATAGTCTGATCAAGGCACTTACGGGACTGTCCCATCTTATTACACCCAAGATTTGAGCTACCGCCATTCGGCCATTATTGCGGTATAACCTTTCGATGAGATATGACTCTGTATGTTTGGCTAGGGATTGCATTCAGGACGACGTATTGCGGTTTATTGGACGACGTATTGCGGTTGATTGGACGACGTATTGCGGTTTATTGAACGACGTATTGCGGTTTATTGGACGATGTATTGCGGTTTATTGGACGACGTATTGCGGTTTATTGGACGACGTATTGCGGTTTATTGGACGACGTATTGCGGTTGATTGGTTTCCACTTCCAGTAGAGCGCTAGCGGTGGTACTCCCTCTTCATTCAGACATGCGATTCGGCTGCGAGTGACTTGTGAGAGCCTGCTGTGCGAAGACGAAAGTTGGCCAAGCGCCCAAGGCTGGTCTTGAGATTGTTCAGGTGTNTAAAACCCGAGACAGCTATTTTGAAAAATATGATTTCCTTTCATTTGCAGTTTTGTATTTGCATCTTGCTTCAACATTTGCTACTATAGCATCATTACCTCTCAAAGTACTCCACCAATTTCATTGCAATTTTGAGAGAAAGTGTAGGATTGATGCAACATACCTAAGCACTGAGAGTGTCACGTCGATATCCATCCATCATAGTTGTCGAGTTACTGAGAAAATATGGATGCAGACTCTGCCCCTCCGCAACCCCCAGCGGGGTGCGGGTGAATTACATTTTATTGCATATATAACATAACATATGTTTTGTTATGTTATGTTTGTTATATATCACGTCCGTTCACTAGTGACATACATTCATTCTAGTCCGATAGGTATGAATTACGGTATAAGATCAGCGTGCGATCGACATCCCAATCAGTGCCATTAGAGCCCGTAACTAGAGATATGTGCACGCCTGCACAGACTTCAGTCGGCCATCTGGATAAATTTGCACCTCTGGCTCTGAGCCATGGCCGCAGCGTTATCGGCGACACGTGCACTGCGAAAACCGGTTTTGATTTCCCTGGCCCTGATGAGGTACATATAGGAGACGCTGAGGTGTAGGTACAGCAGTAACCTTCACCACTGTTGTTACATGGATTTTTTCTCGATATGATCAACATGCTATGAAATAAATAATCGATAACTGCTGTATAATGTCAGTAATTAAGTATATTTAGTAAAACATAGTATATTTTTTTGAAAATCCTTACCCTACAAAATAGGCCGATAAAGGGACTCCTTATGCCGACCAACGGCTTATTAAGTCGACCAAGGCTCCTAAAACCGACCAAGTACCTTCAACCCAGTGTTCGGAATGGATTGGGTGCACCCATGGGTGCCCACTCAATTCTTCCGATTGCCTGGGTTGGGTATGAATTTGTAGCCTTTTCATGGGTGCTGGGTGGACATGGATCAGGTAATTTTTAAGTTATGGCGCTAAGCGTTACTGTTTTACTTAGCAACCAGATGTTTAACCAGTTAAATCATATGTTAATACATGATATAGGACATTTAAACAATGCACTTTGGCAATGATATGAGAATAATAAATAATAGTAAGTAAAAGTGGTGAAAATCCAAAATTTCCCAAATCATGTCAGATCCAAAGTCTGACTGATTCAATATGATAATGTTGTTGTAGGCGAGCTATGGCGTATTTGAGCATGATTAATATGAGTATGATGTGAAAAAATAACCTTCTGCTCATGTTATATGTTAATTACACTTAAAATCAGTATCAAAAATTACATTGATATATTTCCGACTGTGCGCCGTTTTCAATGAACAGTTTGGGCACGAAACAAACATCAATATCCATCGGCAAGATGCGTGAGTCAGTGGCGCGAAGATCCTCATTCTCCTATAGGTCATGAATATATACATTATTGTGGCACATATCTAATACATAATCAACACAACTTGACACAGTTATACGGTGCCTACAATGTATGGGTGGTAAGCATGATGTTTCTATATACATCATGTTTTGATGTTTCTATATACTCACTGAGTATATAGAATTTGATGTTTCTATACACTCACACTTTCTATATACATACGCCGGCAAAAAAAAAAAAAAAATGATAATGTTGACCTAGAAGTGTTCGATGAGTCTAAGAGACTGCAAATAGTTTGTGCACATAGGTACTACTGATGTCAATAGGTGATGTTTTAACTTGTTCTCATGTCCACAATCAACATCGCATCATTTTTGCTTCAAATCTAATTATTGCAAATTTTGTAAAAAATAATCACATGGGCTGAATCTGAATGGGCCGGACCGGCCATATGCCTCACTGTTATGAATTTTACTGGGCCTGGACTAGGCCTGAGCTTGGTGTTCATGGGCCTGGGCTGGGCTAAGCTGGTGGTCGGTGGGCCCATGACGAACTATGCCTCAAGCTGACTGAGATCCCTAAGGCCGTCAGAGGGCCCCCTCAGGCAGACTGAGGACCTCTTCAGGTCGCCCAAGAGCCTCTCAGGCAGACAAAGAGTGCCTCAGACCGAAACAAGGCCCTTCAAGCTGGCCGAGGTCCCCTCAGGCTAAACGAGAGCCAATCAAGCCCACTGGGGTTCCCCTCACGCCGACCGACGGCCACTCAGGGCCGTCAGACAGGCTCTCAGTTCAGAGACCCCGTTCAGAGAGTTCAGAGTTCAGAGACTTCAAGTCGAGCGATTTGCACAGGCCAAATAAGAACCCTTCATGCAAACTAAGGGCCCCTCAAACTGATCGAGGTTCACTCAAGCAGACCGAGGGACCCCTCAAATCGACCGAGGGACCCTCAGTCCGACCGAGGCTCTGCAGGCCAACCAAGGCCCCTCAGTCCGGCCGTGGCCCCTCAGAACAGCCGAGGCCTCTCAGACCAACTGAGGCCCCCTCAGACCGAAAAAGGGCCCCTCATGAAATAATCTTAACTGTTGCATCTGCACCTGCCTGAGAAGATAAAAATTTATCCCAAAACTGATTTCGTACAAGAGGTCTTGCTCAAAATTCCGATAAATGCTCTTTATGCCTTCATTGAACGTGCTGCTCAAGATACTTTTGCTTTCCATTCCAAGGAGAATTATAAGAAGAGTTAATATTACAACATCCACAAATTACTATTTCATTAGAACTCATCGTATCAAGTGATTATCAACACAAAATGCAATGAAAGCAAGGAAAACTATAAATCAAAAAAGTCGAGTTTGATTCTCCTTCAAAACACACAGATCTTCAACACAGATTCGAATGTAAACAAACCTGCCGGGCTGCCACGACCGTCAAAGCAGAAGATGCTTTTGGCAGCTCGTCGGTAAACACCACAGAAGGGGATAAAGATGTGCATGACGCTTGATTGCCTTGAAGGGAACCCGTTCACGCAAGGTCGCAATTGGTCAAGCAAAAGTGCCGGGGTCGCAACGTTGGTCACAGTTCGGCCAATGCGTGAAGGTAGGAAAGTAGTTGGTCACTCACTTTTGAGCGTAAGATTTTGCAGCGCGTCAGCCTGGGTTCAGCCGGCTGTTTTTAAAATATTTTTGGAGTGGTTAAAAAAATTCACGTGCTTAAACATCTGAAAAGGTGAAAATAGTACAATATTATGTTATAATCACGTAAAATGTTTTTAAGATTTCTCAAAAAGCTACAACATTCTATATTAGTATGTAAAACTAATAAGTCGATGAGTTAAAAGTCAAATCAGTCACATCAGCTCATTTAAGATGCAAATTGGTCACCTTCGCACGTGGGCGTGTGCGTAAGATGTTGCACCTCTGCTGATTCATTCTCGGTTCTGGGCACTGGCGGATCCAGAACGTGGGCATGGGGAGCTAAATTTTAAAAAGTTTAATCAAATAAAAAAATAAACGGTTTGGCTTTTTTGTACCTCACTAAACGGTTTAAAACAAGTATGTCTTTGTAAAAGTTTACTAGATTTCCATCTACACTGGAAAAGATGTCAAATTTGGCCGATTTCAGGCAATATGGGGTTGGGCTAAAGCCCCTGCCGCCCCCTCTGGATCCTCTAGTGGTTCTGGGCCTCAGATGCTTTGAGGGCCACGAGCCGCCACTGATAGTTATACAGTCTTTATAGAGTAGAGCCATGTTCCAGACATACAGTCTGTATATTGGTTACAGGACACATTGGCGAATGTCATTTTGACGAATGTCATTTTGACGAATGTCATTTTGACGAATGTCATTTTGACGAATGGTCAAGTTTTGACGAATGTCATTTTGATTAACGGATTATGTTCATTATTGTGGGACTAATGTCATGTTGAGGACGAGATTTGTCATTTTGACGAAGTCATTTCGAATGTCATTAATTGGTTAGTACGAATTGTCATTTAGGGCTGGAATGCAGGTGATGTGTCAAAGGACACTTTTGACGACTGTCTTTTTTGACAACATGTGAGTATGCGAATGCTAAATGTGCGAATGGTTTTTGTTCGAAAAATGTTTTTTGCGGTTAGTTCCGAATGTAAAAACGTCGAAATGTCTTTTTTGGCGCAGTACGAGAATGGTGTGAAAAAGTCGAAATGTGATTTTGACGACATGTTGAAAAAGTCGAAATGTCCTTTTTGACGAATAATGTCATTTTTGGCCGACTATATTTGAGAAGTGATTCGAAATGTCATTTTGACCGAAAATGTGATTTTGACGACATGTGATATAAAGTAAACGAACATGGTGTCTTTTAGGCTGAAATGTTTATTGTGTTTGTGTACGATCATGTTGAAAAAGACCGAAAACGTCATTGACGAAATGATCATTTTGTGACGACATGTGAAAGAATCGAAATTGTCATTTGACGAAAATGTCATTTTGACGAAATGTCATTTTGACGAAATGTCATTTTGACGAAATGTCATTTTGACGCAATGTCATTTTGACGAAATGTCATTTTGACGAAATGTCATTTTGACGAAATGTCATTTTGACGAAAGTCATTTTGACGAAATTGTTCATTGACGGAAATGTCATTTTGACGACATGTAAAAAGTGCGAAAGTGGTTTCATTGTAATGACGACATGTAAAAAGTCGAAATGTTCTTTTTGACGAATGTAATTGCCGACATGTGAAAAGATCGGAAATGTATGTTTGTCAGGAATGTTCGTTTGTCGACATGTGGGAAAAGAATCTGAAATGTAATTTTTTGCCGAAATTACTTTAGTCGAAAAAGGCGAAATTGTAATTTTGCCGAAGTGGTTACGGTCTTGTACGGAGTCGTGTAAAAAAGTTCGATAATGTTTTTTGCCGAAAAAACATTTGTTGACATGTGAAAAGCCTTTATGACGAATGCTATTTTTTGTCGTAACCAATTAAATATTCGATTGTGTTTTTTTTATGCCGAAGTCAGGAATACATTTCACCCCTGCAGCAATTGTCATGTGTCAATGGTTGATTACTAAAGTCGAAGGTGCCTTAATTGATGAAATATTCTCGTTTAGGAGAAGTTATCGAGTAGAGCGCAAGCAGTATAATATATGTGGGAATCTCGATAATGAAATCAACCACCTAATCTGTGCTCTGAACTTAAACGCGCCCACTCATTTCTTGCCAACCAAGTCGTCGCACTGGTTGGTGAACGCAAATATGCCTTCTGCCTTGGACAATAGACATGCACCTTTTAAAATCTGTGACTGGCCGAGGCCGAGGCTAATTTGCGAGGCCGAGGCTGCCGACGTTAAAACTAAGATTTGTCTGCTAAACGGTAGATGGATAATACAAGTACTTAATACAAGTAATCGTTCGATGCCCCATTAGTTTTTCCCACACATATTTGTTGGAATGGTAACGGTGCGCAGTACAGACTAGCAACACGGTCTCCGACGACCTAGGCCGCGTTTTGACCGTCACTCCCGCGGGGATTCCAGGGATTCCACGGGAACTCGTTAAAAATATATTTATACTTTTTCACATATCGACAAAAGAACATTTCGGCAAAAAACATTTCGATCTTTTCACATGTCGGCAAAATGACATTCGTCAAAAAGACATTTCGACTTTTTCGCATGTAGACAAAACAGGTAAAAACACATTTCGACTTTTTCACATGTCGTCAAAATCACATTTCGGCAAAAACAACAATTTCGACTTTTTCAACATGTCGTCAAAATGACATTTCGTCAAAATGACATTTCGATCTTTTCACATGTCGTCAAAAAATCACATTTCGGCAAAAAAACATGTCGAGAAAATGACATTCGACTTGTTCAATGTCGGCCAAAAGGACATCGACATTTTTACATTCGGCAAAAAAAAACATTTCGACAAAAGTAACATTCCGCCATTTAGCATTCGGCATATTAACATGTCGTCAAAAAGACATGTCGTCAAAGTGTCCTTCGATAATATGCATTCGCCAAAATGACATTCGTCAAAATGACATTCGCCAAAGTGTCAGGACACCCTGTATATTAGAGCAACTGTTAAAATATGCAGCCGCGGCACAGATATATACTATATAGTCTACAGTGTGCACTGTGCAACCACATCCACAACCCAGAAATACAGTCTGTAGAGTAAACCTCCGTTCCAGAAGGTCTGTAGTGTTGAGCCACGGCCCAGTCATGCAGTTTGTATAGGGTAGAGCCACGGTCCAGATATGCAGTCTGTGGTATAGTGCAACCAGGGGTGTAAAAACTATTTTAATGTGTTGAGGGGGGGTGGTGAAATTCTAAAAATAATGATTTTGTCGAAAAAATACAATTTTGGGATATTTTTTGAAAATACGAGATAGCCATTTTGTAGAACTTGTCATTTCACTTGTTTTAACAATTTGTATTTGCAATTTGCTTCAAAACTAGTTTTTTACGATTTTCCCAACATTGAGCTATTTTCGACCAAAAATGACATGTTCCTCCTGACGTCACTAAAATCGGCATATCTCATTTTTTTCGACGCAACTGCTAATTTTTTCATAGCTAACGTAAAATTAATGTACACGAAGGTATATATACCAAGTTTTACATCGATATCCGCAAACGCTTCGGAAGTTATTTAGGAAGAACCGATGGGGGATCGGATCCGACCCGTCCCCAGGTGGTCGTGGGCTATGCCTCGTAGTTTCGGACCAGGTATTGAGACTCAAAAGTTGGGGGAAGGCGTTGCCCTTCCCCCTCCGCTCAAAAAGTTGAGGGGGCAGTTGCCCCCCCTGCTCCCCGGCTCCTACGCCTATGAGTGCAACGTTCCAGATATACAGTCTGTGTTGTACAGCCTCGGGCCGGATATACAGCCTGTAGTTTAGAGTCACGTTCCAGATATGCAGTCTGTAGTGTAGACCATGGTCCAGACATGAAACATACAGTTTGTAGAGTAGAGCCAAGACGCAGACATACAGTCTGTAGTGTACAGCAACGGTCCGGTTATATAGTCTGTAGTGCATAGTAACGTTCCAGATATGCAGTCTGTAGTGTACACTGTACAGTCACGTTCCAGACATACAATCTGTACAGTAGAGCCACGGCCCAGACATACAGTCTGAAGTGTTCAACCAGGTCCAGATAAACAGTCTGTAGAGCAGTGGCAGATCCAGAGGAGGGGGCCAGGGCTCCATGGCCCCCCTTGGGCCTCGAACTTGATGGGGCACTCTGACCGCCTGAGGGGGCACTCTGGCCACCTGAGGGGGCACTCTGGCCGCCTGAGGGAGCACTCTGGCCGCCTGAGGGGGCACTCTGGCCGGCTGAGGGGCCCTCTGTCGACCTGAGGGGGCACTGGCCGTCTGAGGGGGCACTATGGTCGCCTGAGGGGACCCTCTTGCCGCCTGAAGGGACACCATGGCCGCCTGAGAGGGCACTCTGGCCGCCTGAAGGGACACCATGGCCGCCTGAGGGGGCACTCTTACCGCCTCAGGGGGCACTCTTGTCGCCTCAGGGGGCACTCTAGCCGCCTCAGGGGTCATCCTGGCCGCCTGAGGGGGCACTCTGGCCGGCTGAGGGGGGATCTGCTGACCTGAGGGGACCTCAACATTTTGAGAGAAAAAAATGCTGAAATAGGGGCACCCTCAAAATAGAGTAAACCAAATCCGTCGAGTTTTCAGATTTGGGTATAGGTAGGGGCACTACTGCAATTGATGGCCCCCTCCTTGAATATTTTCTGTATCCGCCACTGCTGTAGAGTCTGCAGACTGTATACCTATCTGGAACGTGGCTCTTTTCTACATGCTTAAGTTGTTAATGGTGTGTGCCTGTGGATGTGTTCTGGGCCGTGGGTGTTCTTTTACCGTTGAGATGAAGTTCTGTGTCGGCCCATTGCAGCGCCAGCCGCTCCCAGCTTCAGAACAGCATCTGAGCTTGATTATGTCATACTCGTTTCGCAACGTTCGCGCTGACGGCATACGGGTGGTCATTTTTTTTTTTTTTTTTTAGTGTACCAATGATGTTTAAACGTAATAAGATAATCGTTTCAGGGGTTTGTATGAAGCAGTATGTGGCAAATACCCCAGGCTCTGAATACAACTCACCAGTCCAGCAATGGCATGTGTATTGCGCACTGCGGGTGAACTGTAAACAATGTAAATGCGGTATATAAGTATCAGTTCTCACATCGCATTCATCAAAGCAATGGATTCAACTGGTGAAGTCGCTGACGCAGACAACTCTCAAAATAAAACATGGGTGCAGTATGCATCGCACTGCACCGACACTATAGCGTTGTGAAATGCTGCACCACTGAAGCACGGCACGAAATGAGTTGTCCACAGCCAAGTGGCACATTTCGGTGCATCGCATTATTCGATGCCAAATGTACGGCTTTGACGCCTTAAATAAGAGGGTGTGTTCAGCGTGCGAGTCGTGGTTGAGTGAGGTTGGGGTTTCTGGGGATGCTTCAGCGCGTTGAGGCTATCAAGCGCCCTGGGAGCCGTAAGTAAATAATCCGTGGAACGTACATGGAACATCACAACTAAATGTGCGCACATTACGCACAATTATGCTATTCCCAATGCAGTTTCCCATTGATGATAGTCGGTAGACGAATCTGTCGACCTCCTGAAGTCGGTGTAAGATCACTGTTATAAGGTGTGTCGAGTCGGCTGCCCGTCTCACCTGGGGTCGATACGGGTGAGGAACCGCAGGAACTGCAGCTGCACTCCGTTCTGTGTCAGTCGGCGCAGCGGGTTCATCAGGCTCTTCCGGGAGAACATGCGAGAACTGCCAACAGGTGAACAGGGCGTGATGTCAGCTATAGAGGCAGGCGTGGGTGGCACCAGGCAGGGGTGATGTTGAACGTTCAAATGACAGTCTAGTGGATGGTTAACCCGTTCACCTGTTAATCCGTTAACCCATTCACCCATTCACCCGATCACCCGTTAACCCATTCACCCGATCACCCGTTAACCTATTTTTCCGTTAACCCGATCTCCCGTTATCCCGTTCACGTGTTAACCTGTTCACCAATTGATATGTATTGATATACCTTGATTTTGTTCCCTGAAGTGTCGGTGATCAGCATGATAATTGCAGTTTAGGTGAACTGTGCTGGTGCGCTTCTGTCTCAAACACATAGACACCGTCTTTATCTAACTAAATGACTGTGTCGCACGGGACCAGAACAGTAAACGCCCCGCGGCCTCGCACAGAAAGGCTGCTAATCACGGAATAAGCTGCCCCCCCCCCCGCCCCCCCGCCGACGTGGCACCGGCACCCGAATTGAATGTTGATCGTGACTCAGTTTAAAAGCAAAACAACAACTTTTGTATTAAAACAAATTGGGAAAAAATGTGCTCACATATAGTGACGAACAGTATGATCTCTGGTTTGAATGACAATTTGTAAACAAGTTATAAGGCCAGAAATAAAGTAAGTGCGCCAAGAAGCGTCGCAACGTCCCTGATTGGTCAAGTAAACAATTCGCCGGCGCTAAATACGTCGCCGACGAGGATTGGTCATCTCCTGGCGAAAGTGTTCGAGGAGAGGCACAGCACCTACCCTCCGCGGTTGTAGAGGTAGTATGGCAGCAGGCCCTGATAGATGGGCTGCACCAGCCGGCGGTACGGCCCGCTGATCAGACTCTGCAGGCGCGGCAGCTGGCCCCTGCCGCTGCTGCCGGCCAGCTGCACCAGCTGCTCTCGGCTCGGCTGCGGGTAGCGCGCGCTCAGCAGCTGCTGCAGCACCCGCCGGCTCAGCTGCGCCTCCACGAAGGAGAAGCCGAGCCGCGGGTTGGCCGAACGGCGGATCAGGTACCGTACGGGCTGACGCGAGCGGAGGGCGCGTGGGTAGACATAGTTGTCGGCACTGGCACACAGCGCCACAGCGGCCAGCGTCAGAAGCAGCAGAGCTCTGAAACACACGGCAGAGGTTTGAACCACGTTTGAAGACGATCGATTGGATCTCAAACATTCTGCAGCGACGCGATAGTGAGCTCGAGATATCCAAGTTCTGAAGCCAGCTTCTCAGGCTGTAAACGCTTGACACGTATGCGCTGTTCTCCCCCTTGTATTTATTTATTTTATTTCACTTCGTGAGCCATATCCGCTGCATGCAACGGCTATTCCATGACTCGTGTCAAAAACACAATCAATATTTGGGCCTTTTGGTAAGCAACACTCATACATCATGGCCCACGCCATCTCAGAGCACATAGCAAAAAGCGCAACACAATTCTCCATAACGAGTGCAGTGAGTCATTAGACTAGGTTTCTACGCTCACGCTCTATCAGGTACTCTTTTGGAGCTCCGTTTCAAAACCAGCGTAGCTTAAAACAGCGGAGCCTCAGACGGCAGCTCGTTGTACTCAGCGAACAGCCGTGTACAAAAAGCGACGCCTCCCAGCCTCACGTAAACTGGTAAGCTTCGGCGGCTGTGCGACTTACCTCTGTTGAGTGTGTGTGCGGCGACCCTCGGGGCACGGTGCTGTCTGGTTGGTGACGCACCTCACATGGAGGCGCCTTCTTATACCGGGCCGCGTGACGGCTATGTGACGGCCCGCTCTGGGCCACCCGTCACGCTGACACATGGAGGAGCAATCAAGCCGTCTACCGAGCACAAACAGGCTGCCAACCCACTGCCGCGCAGCCGCCGAGTGACCGACAGGTGCCCGGCCGTGGCCTCCACCGTCCTTCACCGTTCTCCACTGTAGTCCACTGTAGTCCACTGTAGTCCACTGTAGTCCACTGTAGTCCACTGTAGTCCACTGTAGTCCACTGTAGTCCATTGAAGTCCATTGGAGTCCACCGTCCTCCACCGTCATCCAACGTCCTCCAACGTCCTCAAACGTCCTCCACCGGCCTCCACCGGCCTCCACCGTCCTCCACCGTCCTCCATCGGCCTCCACCGGCCTCCACCGGCCTCCACCGTCCTCTCCACTGGACTTCACTGGACTCCATTCTACAGCCGCACATCGCCTTGTGATTGGGGAAGCCAATCACGATGTTGCATGCATATGCTGGTCGATTAGATACACCAGTAACCAATTATTCTCCTTTACTTTTGTTCATATTTCAGCTTATTTTGACTCAACTTCACACAACAGCACACAACAGCACACAACAGGTGTTGCACCTATTGAGTTAGCATGAACCGCTACAACTTGGTGCGCTGATAGGTATATTTTGGTTAAATAGCCACCATTTGGCGCCCTTTCAAGCTGAAACCCTAAACCCGGTTATTTTAACGGGCTTTGTCAATCGTCAAGCGACCCGGGATTATGTATGCGTATATGTATTTTATTATGTATGCGTTGTGAGACTATTAAAACGAAGAGGTCGCACTCGGTAAGGTAAATTGTACAAATACATGCAGCTTCAGTGGCTGCATTAGTTTATACTGAAATAGTTGCTGTAACAATGTTCTAATGATCATATAGGTATGCGTACGTTTCCATTTATATTGATATGACAGAAGCTCACCACATGTATTTAAGTGTTGAATCAAGCGTGAATCGATTACAAGATTGTGTTTGTATTATAGATAGAACACAGTGATCAGGTGATATTACCCTTTCCTCGATATAAAGAATGTAATTGTTCAAAAATATGATTTTATAAATATATTTAGATTGATTATAAATAATTAATATCAAATGTGTTGTTGATTAGGAGAAATGTTCCTATTAGCGACCTCTCCCCATCTGCGACCTCCTACCATACACAGAAATTGACACCGACCGAATACAACTTAAAGGGAATAGTTCACCTTGAAGAAGAAGAAAAAAACGAGAAAAAGCTCATAAATGATGAAGAGAAGCAAGAAATTAAGTATCATATAGTAAGTCAAAGAAACCTATATTTACGCGGAAAAAGCAAATTAAAATTTCAATTATTTGGTGATAATTCATATTTTTTTCCTTCTAAGAGCGAATAAGCTTGCTTAGAAGCACGTAATGTCCAATCAAACGTCATCGATTTGGAGGGATCGTGGCGCATACAAGACAGTACTTGCCTATAACGTTGTTTCAAGGTGCGTGAAAAATTGCAACGCTTTTAGAACCACGGAGATAAACTTCGAAGTCAAATCCAACGTGCTTATTCATTTATTTATTTGACATAATCGCCGGGCGAAAGTCATACATAAGATAAAACAAACGGCAGAGAATACAAATAACGTCTTCGCCGTTATTTGTGTTTATCCAAGGAAGAAGTTTCCGTGGTTCATCTATGGACGTCGAAAGTTGCGGTTAAATATTTAACTTAGCCTATACCATGTATTCATTTACGACACAAATATCAGTGGGTATTATTTTGTATAATCAGTGCAGTGAAAAGGGAGTTATTCCTGAAACCGCCATGGCACGCCAGAAAGTCAGCAAGATGAAAACGGATTTCGGCCCATCTGTAAGACTAGGTACGTCTGAATAATTTTGCTGAGAATGTTGCTGAGAATAACGTGCATCAAAATCACGATAAATCCTCACAAAGTTTATTCTTGCAATCCAGGGAATGAGGTACTGAAACAATATGTTTCTTGTCCAGTCAGCACTTATGCTTTCTATCAAACACTTTTCCCCAAAATTTCAAGCCAATCAGCGATTGGCAGTTACCCGAGTATACCCGGTCTCGACTTTTTGGAACTGATATTAAATAATTAAGGGTTTCTTTGAAAAATGTGAAGCGTCACAATCATTTTCGAGCATTTGTGTCCCACAAACTTGGCTATTCAACTAAAACCCATGTTAAATTGTTAAATAGGTGAACTATTCCCTTTAAGAATGCATGACTAAATCGGCCATGTGCGTTTTGCCAGTTTCAGCCATATTCTACTTGTGTATTTATACGGTAGTGTATTTATACGGTAGCACGTGTGCTGAAAGAAAACACGTGTTTTTCTTACGCAGTTTAACGCACTTAATATGTGCATTTTTACTACTGCCAGTACTTCTTGAATTATGTTATATTTGTTTTGTTTTTTTCTGAATATGCTCATATATTTTTTTTCCGATTTCCGTTGTATAGGAGCGTCGGTTATTTTTATGTGGACTTTGATTTGGAACACTTACATTTCCCTATTTGCGCCCGCAGGTCTTCAGAGGTCACCCGCTGATCATTAAGCTTAAAATTGGACTCCAATATGCTTCCTTTCGTTACGACCGACAAGCTGTTTTTTTTTTTTAATTTCGAGTCTGCCCCAAATAGGAGTGAAATAGCAGAAACGGAAACTTTATAAGGCAATATCCATACATATTACTAAAGTTGGGATGCTATATCACCCGGTCGCAAACTGGGAACAGTTCCCTATTTGCGTTTTTTGCAAGGGCTTGCAAGATTGTAATTTGCGATTATATATACGAATGTGTGAATAAAGTAAGACCATATATGGCTAGAAAAATGTTCACACTTCCCTTAAACAAGTTCCCACGGTCGTAACAACGACAGCATAATCACCAGCGCGCTTCAACCTAAGAGGGGTCGCTAATCGGAACATTTCCCCTAATTATTTACTTTTTGTCGAGGAAAAGTTCATATTAAAGGGACACTGCCACCTTAACATTATATTTGAGTTGAGATAGCCATTTTGGCTGCTGGCATTGAAATTATGTTATGGGCAGTAGTTAAAACAAGCCACAACTGGTCTAAAAAATATAAATTAGTTTGATTTTGCAATCTGTAAACATCGCCAGCCCCCAATGTATTTGAATGGTGGCCGTGAGCCGATGTCGTAGTCTCTCTTTGCTAAAATGTTGATTACAGTCGACTTGTTTTACCTTTGGTCATACATTAGCCGTACCCTTAGTCCTACTTATAACAGCGTGAAGGTTTTCTTTTTTTCAAAAAATTCCTTCATATGACGTCATGCGCCCAAATATTAAAGACGCATTTTTTCATAGAAATTGAGCAATTCTTTTGTGAGAAACAAATGTCATAATCGTGTGTTCAGGCAGCAATTACTTCATATTTTGGCACTAGAGTATTCGCATGGCTGCCACTTTTCCTTGGCCTAGCCCGCCCCACAGCCATGGCATCACAGCCACAGCCAGCCACAGCCACTCCCAAATGTCAATGGCTGGCCGATAGCCAGCCGTGATAATTTTTGCAAATTCATATTATGTGCTTATTTTCAGTCTACTGTTATGGCAACATGACAAGGCTTATTTTTACCTTGATTGGTTTGGTAAGATTGATGCAAAACACAACCCCAGGTAGACTATGCAGCCACAGCCGTAGCCACAGCCATGATCAACAGATTTTCAAGTCCGGTCCACCCCATTAGCCATGGGGTTCGGCCAGCCATGGGGATAGCCGCCCCATGTAGAACTTTTTTTTGCACCACAAACGGTGTACATTTTAGATTTTTGGGAAGGTGGCAGTGTCCCTTTAATTACTGTGTTCTATCCATAAACTATACCAAGTTCTTTGCAAGAGCACTGAACAACATTTTTGATTCTTTGAATCATAAAAATATAAAAATGTTATCCGTGAATTGGACGGTGAGTGAACCATTCATATTTCAGAATGAATCATGATTGAATCGTTCAAAAAGTTGAATCAATAACCACTTAACCCGACATTAACTGGGGGGACGTTTAACGCCCCCTGACGAGTTTTCTTAGTAACTCAAAAACGATTAACGCTATCAACGATTCAACGTGACACTTCAGGTGTGTGAATGACGGCTCGTTCAGCCATCGGAGCGGGGACGCCAGGTACTGTCTGTCGGGGAGTGATGACGGCACGTCAGTCCCATCGGAGGGGAACGCCAAGGTTACTGTCCTGTCGGTGAGTGATGAACGGCACGTTCAGCCATCGGAGCGGGGACGCCAGGTACTGTCTTGTCGGTGAGTGAATGACGGCAGTTCAGGCCATCGGAGCGGGGACGCCAGGTACTGTCTGTCGGTGAGTGAATGACAGCCATCGGAGCGGGGACGCCAGTAACTAACGCTGCTAACACTGGGCTCCCAACTAGATATTTGCATCCGGCCCGGTATAGCCCTCTCTCGGCTCTGGCAAACTAATGAGGTCGTGGCGGTCGGACCACTCCTGCTTCCACCTTTAACCGCAGTCCCGAAGCCGACAGCGAACGAGGTATCAAATTTCCGCGCCCACGACCCGATTCATATCCTCATCCAAATGATAGGTTCAACACCAGAATCTATCATCAATCCACGGTAGTCCGACGTCAGGTCATAACTACTTCCTCCAATCCTCCGCGCCGGGGCCGGCGCGCAGTTCCAATTGGAACCGATCGTCCCGGCCGTAGTGCTACGTCAATCCAGCTCTGAACACTCAGCAGGACGCTGCACAGCGGCTTACCATCAGGGGCACCAGCGGGCATTCCCCAAAGAGACACACGCAAGGAGGGACCCGCATGTGTATATCGCCGACAAGAGAACCAGAGGAGCCCCGTGCAGCGGGGCATTCCAGGGAAGCCAGGCAGCCGTAATCCAGCGCGATTCAGGTTGTGGACGCAAGCAATGACTTTATCACCCACTCCCAGCTCCCAGCAGCCACTCCCAGCAGCCACTCCCGGCTCCCAGCAGCCACTCCCGGCTCTCAGCAGCCAGTCCCGGCTCTCAGCAGCCACTCCCGGCTCCCAGCAGCCACTCCCGTCTCTCAGCAGCCAGTCCCGGCTCCCAGCAGCCACTCCCGGCTCCCAGCAGCCACTCCCGGATATCAGCAGCCACTCCCGGCTCCCAGCAGCCATTCCGCTGCCCAGCAGCCACTACCAGCTCCCAGCAAGCTCACTTCCCGGCTCCCAAGCAGCCTCTCCCGGCTCCCCAGCAGCCCACTCCGGCTCGCCAGCAGCCCTCCCGCTTCCCAGCAGCCACTCCCAAGCTCCCAGCAGCCAGTCCCGGCCTCCGCAGCAGCCACTCCCGGCTCCCAGCAGCCACTACCAGCTCCAGCAGCCTCTCCGCCGGCTCCCAGCAGCCCTCCCAGCCTCCCAAATGCAGCCACTCCCGGTCCCAGCAACACTCTCGCTCTCAGCAGCCACTCCCGGCTCCCAGCAGCCACTCTCGGCTCCCAGGCAGCTACTGCCCAGCCTCCCAGCAGCACTCCCAGCAGCCCTCCCGCTCTCAGCAGCCACTGGTACCATCTCCCAGCAGCCACTTCCCGGCTCCCAGCACCCCTCCCGGCTCCCAGCAGCCACTCCAGCAGCCACTCTCTGGCTCCCCAGCGCCCCACTCCCAGGCTCTCAGCAGCCACTCCCGGCTCTCAGCAGCCATCATCTCAGGCTCCAGCCAGCCACTCCCAGCTTCCCAGCAGCCACTTCCAGCAGCCACTCCCAGGCTCCCCCAAGCCAGCCAACTCCCGGCTCTCAAGCAGCCGAGTCCCGGCTCCCAGCACCCACTCCCGGCTCCCAGCAGCCAATCCCGGCTCTCCCAGCAGCCACTCCCGGATATCAGCAGCCACTGTTCCCGGCTCCCAGCAAGCCACTCCCATTGCAGCCACTCCCAGCAGCCACTCCCGGCTCCCAGAGTAGCACCCCGAGGCCCGGCGGCGGCTGGTCGTGCTAATGACCGGCTCCAGTAATCACCTCCTCCTCCCCGACTCGGCCAAGCCGGTCACCACCCCCTTGATTAGCCCAGTATTGGTGCCGGCCGGCCTGCCTGCAGTTGATGACTGCCCGGCTGCCGGCAGTGATCACAGTAATGGGCGAGCCTAGCGGCGCGGATGGGTCGGAGCGGAAAGCGGTGTTAGATTGGAGTGGAGTGTGGTGATGCATTAGAGTGTAATGTGGTGTTGATAGGAAAGGAGTGGGCTGTTAGGTCGGAAAAGAGTGTGGTGTTCGATAGGGCTGGAGGGTGGTGTTATATTTGAGTGTGGTGTGGTGTGAATCGGAGGGAGTGAGGTGTTAGATTCAGGGGCGCAGCCAAACCTTCAGAAAGGAAAGGTTAAGAAAGGGGCAAGCCAGTAATGGTGGCCTCTCTCCTCAAAGTACCCCAGACTATGAAAAAGCTCTTCGGATTTCGGCCACTTTATTTTGTTAGGACCCCTTTTGAATATTTGTTATTTTTAACCCGCGCTTGACCGGGGGCAAACATTGCCCCCTGACGAGTTTTCACGATAGCTCTCAATACAATAGCGCTATCATAGTGAAACTCCCAGTACCTGCTACCACATCAATTTTACATCTGTTAAAAATAAAAAATAAATCGTCAATATATTTTTTAGATAAGCAAAATTTGTGACGTCCCTACACACGAGTTTGATGATAAAATGAGCTAAAATTAAACAAGCTGTACATTGTACAAAGACCACGTTGTGAATAAAATGAAAACCGAAAACGTCAAAAGATAGCAAATGTCGCGGCCTTCAAAATGGTTATCTCATATTTTTATCAAATTTTTGTTTTTACCCCTAAATATTTGAAAACCTTTTTTTAAATGGTCACAAAACCAAACTTTTCAAAGATTTTCACAAATACGTTATATATGTATATGTTGGAGAACTACACATGCATAGACCCGTTTAAATTGTATTTTTTTTAGCATACTTAACGCTTTCCTAAGTCGGGGTTAAACATGACGTAATAATTTTGTAAAGCAACCTTTTTTGTTATAAGATAAAGACAAATATCTATTGTGGTATTGTTTCTGAGATTAGGCTGTAAGCGATTTGCAGTATATCATTTCAATTTTGACCCTCTTTGTAACCTGACCTTTGAAGGCTGGAGCTTTGAACAATCTTCACTTAAATGAGTCAGGAAGTTAACATGAATCATTTTTAGATTATACGTATACAACAGCCCAACAAACATGTGTTGCATGACCCTCGAAAACATTTTGCGGATAGTGACTTTGTGTGACATAACCTTGCCCTTCGTCAAAAATATTATTTTAGCTCATGACGGATGTGTATTATACCATGTGGAGCACTTAAGATGATCATATAACTGCAATTAAAAGCTCTGTGTGGACAGTATTGTCTATAAACTCAAATGTTTCGATTTTAACCTTTGACCCGACCTTGACCTGATATGTTACCTTAACTTCACAATTTCGAGTAGGCCTCAGATGTGTCTCAATGATATCTCAGATGTTTCTAACGCCACCTTGCATGTCCGGCTGCGATAATTGGTTCCGGAGATAACGAGGGGGAAGTATTTGCTCCTCCCGTTCAATGGCGTTCGGCTGAGACCCCGGTCAAGCGCGGGTTAACTTTTGATGAGCTGGATTAGACCTGGACCCTCATGGCCCTTAGAGAGGCCCCTGAACCAGGCACCTAGTCAGAATTTCGTCCGGGGAGGGGGCGGCTCCTCAAAAGGGCCCCTTCCCGAGCGTTGAAAGGGCCAAATAAAACGGATGAAAAGGCACGTTATAATAATGGAAAATTCAGTATGACATGTATGGCATGGACCATACCGACTTTTGGGAGCTTGAATTAGCAAACTGCCATATGAACAACTTTGGAACCAGCGACACCAATTTGGAATCAGCTATACCAACTTGGAATATTTCGTTAGGCTCAAGACCTGGAACTCTTAAATATATTGCGCCACGGAGCGGCGCGAAAATTTTAAGTCTTATGCCCTGGATATGCATTATCATCAGAGCGTCGCATTGTGTATGGTGCGGACCTCTATAATTGTTATTTTGCACTTAAAAGTGTGCTAAAAAAGTGTTAATGCAAAGCCAACTGTTTTGCCCAATCACATAGGAAAGTAGCAATATATCACATATATACGCCGATAAATGACCACGGGGAGGGCTCATGGCCCCTGGACATGCGCGAGAGGCCCCTGAATAGGTTTTGGACCCCTAAGTGGTCTTAGTGGGTCCCTGGACATGCCCTATAGGCCCCCTGGGCTGGCTTCGAAACCCCTTCAGTGTTTCTGAGGGCCTTTAAATGCACCAGAGTGAACTCTCACCTGGTTTGAGGGATCCTCTGTGGCCTTTTGACAGCCGTTCAGCTAATTCAAAGGGTATCTGGGCCATTATCGATGGGCCCCCTGTGATCCGTAAGGGGGAAATTTCTCTCTTTGCCCCCTGGCTGCGCCTCTGGTTAGCTTGGAGTGAAATGTAGTGTTAGATTGGAGTGGAATGCGGTGTTAGATTGGAGTGGAATGCGGTGCTAGATTGGAGTGGATTGTTGGTTAGATCGAAGTGGAGTGTTTGGTTAGATGGATTAGAGTGCGGTGATAGATTAGAGTGTGGTGTTAAATTTAAGTTATGAAATGGTCCGTTTCATTCGAGCCACCCGCAGTTCAAACAGGGGACTGGTTCTGCGGCTGCTGGCGAGAAATGGCAATATCGATGTGGCTTAATTATTGTTTTAGGACGGCAGAGTAATGTGTTATCGGTCTGCCATACTTATGTAATGACTGCTGCTACTGCTAAAGTAACTACTTTCACTCTCATCACATACATCTTTAATCGGCGGACCACCGCCATATTGTGTCGATTGCATCAGCAGTTCTGGCTATATCCACTTATTTATTACTTTGTATTATTACTTTGTACTTGTTTATTACTCTGCCGTTTTTACAGCAATAGTGCTTACATGCAGTATTTATTTTTTAAGATATATGACATTATGAATCGTTTTCGGTACGTATGGCTTGATGTGCCTAGGTATTGCATCGATTTTATAATTGGTATTTGTTTAGACTGTAACCAGTTTTTTCATGTTACGCTTCTGTAATGCAGCTACCTGCCTTGAGGTAGGTATGCAACATTGCAAACAGCTGGCCACAAACAATAATGCAGCGGCTACTCCAGGTGCGTCTGACTGACATTAATCTCTCGATGTGAGACGTGCCGGAACATTACTCCCCGCGCAAAGAAGCGCGCCAGCTTTTACCGTGATGAGACCGAAAGGTCAGACTGTGAAAGGGGGAGCACACATGGTCGGTGCTTATCAGAATCTGGGGTCGGACCTATCCTCGCGCACTTCGCTGCCGCAGTTAATGTCAAGTGGTGTGTCGTCAATCCTCGGGGCACACGGCGTCCGAAGATTTACGACCATGTTTTAACCGACCAGCCCTTATAGATAGGCAGAGACTGGCTTCTGTGAAGGCATTCGGGAACACCGAAACTAAAGTTTAAGAAATTTATGTACAGCAAAATTATATAACCATTTTATACCTGTAAAATTTTACGGCATGTATGCAGTCAGGTAGCATATACCTTTGTGGCACTGCAACTCAAATTCGGAGCTTCCCTGCTTATCGAACTACGAAAATTACGGTCACGTGTGGCATTGCATACAACTGTGCAGTGTGTTCTACAGTGCAATTAATACGCCACCAACAGGTAACAGCCCCAGGGAGTTTATTCCTAACTAGACGTCTTTGAGCTAGCATTGCAAATGACTCGTGGGAGTGCCATGGTTTCCGGTAGGTATGGTGATTTATAATCCAATTTACCGGGTAACCTGGTATTGAGAATCCCTGATAACATTATACACATGAAGAGAGCATCATTGCTAATTATCTCATGCAAATGGAGTTCGCCGGCAAGAGGAAGCTGCAAAAGCATCATTAACAACAAAGAGCTGTTGCAGTTCGAGCCCACAATGGGCTGGAACAGGAACTGCTGTGCTATGCGGCACAGCATGCATCAGGCGTCTTCACAAGAGACATCTATTGGCTCGGACAGGAACTACTAAGTCATGCGGCACAGCATGCATCGGGCGCCTTCGCTAGAGACATCTATTGGCTAGAATATGAACTACTAAGTCATGCGGCACAGCATGCATCGGGCGCCTTCGCTAGAGACATCTATTGGCTGGAACAGGAACTACTAGGCCATGCGGCACAGCATGCATCGGGCGCCTTCGCTAGAGACATTTATTGGCTGGAACAGGAACTACTAGGCCATGCGGCACAGCATGCTTCAGGCGTCTTCACTACAGGGTGTTCCACAATAATTTGATGCCACACGCTTTCACGAGCTCTATTAACCCCAGTTGGGCGCACTGCGAATGGAATTTCGCCAGGATTGGCCCTCAGGGCCTCGTTGGGAGTCAACTGGTCACTTGACCCGCTGACCGACGTGACCCAGCGGCCAGCCCGCCGGGAGGGTGGCCAGGGTCATTTCCGGATTGACATCCAGTGCGCGCGGACCAGGTGTCCAGCAAGGTCAAATTGCCGTCTTTGTTGGCTCACTGCCGGGCTGTCGGCATGTTGAACGGCGGGACGACCCATGGTCAGGTTGCCAAGAAGCTGGACGTCACTGGTCGCACCATCTGCCGCTGGCTGTCCCGCGACAGACGTGGACAGACCCTGAAGAATCGAATGGACCGCGGGAGGAAGAGCTCTGTCATCCCAGTGGCCAACATCGCAATGGCCAAGTCGGCGCTGAAGAGAGGCCAGTCAACAAGAAAACTGGCGCGGACACTGACGGTCAGCGGTCACCATGCTATCCAAGTCGACCGTGCACAGATACATGAGGAAATCCCTGAGACTAAAATATATCAGACAGTATCAAACCCCGCCTCCAGCCAAGGCTGCCGGAGTCGCAGAAGCGCAAGAGGCTGGAGTTCGCCATGGCGAGGCGCGACTGGACCGTCCAGGACTGGTAGACGGGCTTCTGTTCACTGGACGAAGTCTCTCGACAGTTTGAACCTTTTGACACCCCCGTCCCATATCCTGCAAACGTACCAATCGTTTTCATCCTCCTGCCGTATAACCGGTTGTCGACAGCCCGGGCACCGCGGCCGACAAAGACTTGCCTTTGACCATTCACCGTGGCCGCGCACTAACTGGGTGCCAATCCGGAAATGACCCCCGGGCAGCTTCCCCGGCCGGCCGGGTCACGTCGGTCAGGCGGGTCACGTTAACACGCCTTAGCTTGGCTAGTGGTATCTTGCAACCGAAGCCCCTGTAGGCGCCGATCCTGGCAAATTCCATCACGGTGGGCCCCAACTGGGGTTTAATGGAGCCTCGTTGGAAGGGTGTGACATCATTGTGGACACCAGAACTCTTGTTAAGATTGACAATCAGCATACTGGGTAGAATAGGAACAATATAAACACAGCAAGCAAAAATCGTTAACCAACATATCGTAGTATATCTTAGAAATCTGTTCGTAGAATGGAATATTCGAAAGTAACTAGGTATCGTGAAGCAATATGTAAAACCCCTCCGCTCTCTACGAGTGGTGGGGGGGAGGGGGGCAATGTAAACATGCCCCTAAAGTCTTTTTGTGAATAATTTTTTTAACACACATTAAATGTTGGCATTTCTTTTGTACCGAAAATATTTCATAGTAACTGAGTATATCTGACCTACAATCTATCAATATTAGTATAAAATTACTTTTTTGTGTTGGAAATAGCCACTTCATTCTTTTGCAAATCCGTTAAAAGTCCAGTCAAAATGTAATTGAGAATCAGTCCAGACTAATCTTTTTGGAGAATAATGAGATGCTTTTAAATTACGTCATGTTTGTGAAAAAACGACAAAATTATTCGTGATAAAAAAATATTAGAAAATATTTTTGCAGTAAATAGCAAACGAAAAAAGTAATTTTCTTTAAAATGGTTATATCGGAAATTTCATTTGTTTTTTCTTACCCCTAAAGTTTTTTTTAATAACTACAAAATCAAAATTTTCAATTATGTTGAAAAACAGAATGCATGTCGGATAACGGAAGATTAACAATATCCAAACAAAATCTGAAAACAATATCTCTATTTTCGACTGAGTGATGGCTCTCTAAGTAAAAGAAACTTATGACTTCATTTTTAATCACTTTTATAGACCATTGTTGGCCATATACGAACAAATAAACACATTTTTTTGTATTTCTGAGACAAAACTGGTCTAGGAACATGCCCTTTTACTGGCATTTATCATTGTCTAATTGTGAGGTTTTCTGATCGCTATTCTGGACGTGATTGAGTTTAGGCTGCTTATGCTAATCGCCCATAACAATAATCATATATGGTGACAATTTCCGCGACCTAATAAATCAATTAACTAACCCAGACCTTAAAAAATCGAATATGGGCTAATTCAACGATCAGCAATTGACCTCTAACAAAAAATTCGTTTATTTTCCGATAACTTTAATCATTACGACGTCTGAGCAAAACCTATTTTTGGAACGTGGTCCATCTTATGTCATTCACTTGACCTGAGAAGGTCACCCGTTGACCTGAAACATTATAATTATATTACCATCAGATTTCTCACATTGACAGACAACATGCTTGAAACTTTCCGCGTTGCTCTATGATGCTTAGGGTGAAAAGTAAACGGAGTCGGGGGCTGTTAGGCCTCCACGTAGGGCGATTGGTGGAAGAACGCTCCCGTAGGGCGATTTAATACAAAGGCGCTCGCTGGTCTCTAGCGTGGTATATGAAACAAATCGAATTATGAGCGGCCCAACCCGGAAAGCCCAACCCGAACCCGTGGCGACGCTTTGAGAAGCTGCATATCTCTGCGACCGGGGACATATTTGCTGAGCAGCCCCATCCAACCTACCATGTTTGAGACCAGTGTCGACTCGTGTTGTATAGGTTACTGTGTAGACCATTCCCCGTTTCGGTTACTTATTGTATACGCGTTGGACAGTATTAGCCGACTTAACGTAGACTGATACCTTATTTTGCACCGGACAACATAAGCTGGTTTAACGTAACTTTACCTGGTCAAACTGACCAGATGTTAACATCCCTACCGGGAAGAATGACTTCAGGCAGACTAGGACACTAATTTACAAAAAAATGTATCAGGCGTTCCCGTTAAACATTTACTTACCGCTCATGTGTCTGCCTCGCCATTTCCTCTCCCGTGTCTTTGTCTCACCTCCCCTCTCTCCCGCCTGTCTCACCCTCCCCTCTCTCCCGCCTGTCTCACCCCTCCCCCTCTCCGCCTGTCTCACCTCCCCTCTCTCCCGCCTGTCTCACCCCCCTCCCCTTCTCTCCCGCCCGTCTTACCCCTCCCCCCTCTCCCGCCCGTCTCACCCTCCCCCTCTCCGCCTTCTCACCCTCCCCTCTCTCCCGCACCGCTCACCCTCCCATCTCTCCCGGCCGCGTCTCACCCTCCCCTCTCTCCCGCCCGTCTCACCCCTCCCCTCCTTCGTCGGCCCGTCTCACCCTCCCCCTCTCTCCGCCCACCGTTCTTCACCCCTCCCCTTCTTCTCCCGCCCGTCTCACCCCTCCCCTCTCTCCCGCCCGTCTCACCCCTCCCCCTCTCCGCCCGTCTCACCCTCCCCTCTCTCCCGCCCCGTCTCACCCTCCCCTCTCTCCCTCCCGTCTCAACCCCTCCCCCTCTCCCGCCCCGTCTCACCCTTCCCCTCTCTTCCCGCCGTCCACCCTCCCCTCTCTCCGCCTTTCTCACCCTCCCCTCTCTCCGCCATCTCACCCTTCCCCTCTCTCCCGCCCGTCTTCACCCTCCCCTCTCTCCCGCCTGTCTCACCCTCCCCTCTCTCCCGCCCGTCGTCACCCTCCCTCTCTCCCGCCACGTCTCACCCCTCCCCCTCTCTCCCCCGCCCACTCACCCTCCCCTCTCTCTCTCGGCAGGGCCGGCCTGGTGGCGATGCGCGGCGTTCAGGGGGCGGCGCTGCGCCGCCAGCGCAGTCGGCAGGATGCTCAGCGGCGCAACACGAGCAGCTCGCTGGCTGAGGTCGGCGATGTCAAACCGATCGCCGGACCTCTCTCCGCGCCCGGCAGTGTCATCTTCGGCATCACGCTGTTCCACATCGGCCTGGTGTTCCTGTTCATCGGCTTCCTGATGGTCATCACCGCCATGATCCCCGGCTACATGGAGTCGGACAAGGCGCGCGACGTGGTCGGCACCGGCTCGTTCTTCGTCTGCTTCGGCGGCGCTCTGACCCTGCTGAACCGGATCCTGTCGAAGCGGGAGGAGGACTCGCTGGGCGAGTACGTCAGCACGCGGCTGGCGCGCTCCAAGAGCGGCGGCCGGCTGGTGCGCGACGCCGAGTCGGGGCTGACGCCGGAGATCCCGCGCCGCGTCCGACCGGCCGCCAGCCGGAAGACGTCGCTGGCGGCGCCGCTGATATCGGCCAGCCGACGCGGGTCGCAGCTGACGCCGACGCACAGCTCGCTCAGCAGCTCACACTCACCGCTGGCGACGACCAACGACGTGCACCTGCTGGTGCAGGGCGAGAACGGCGGCAGAAATGGCAAGGACGCGTCCGGCAAGCTGGAGAAGAATAATAGCAGTGTGAGCACTGTGTCGGTGTCGAAGGTGTAGGTGGCGCTGCGGTGTTGGGCTGTATAGGTGGCGCTGGTGTTCAATGTCCAGTTGTTGTAGAGGACGCTGCTGTGGCAGTCTAGCTGGTGAGCCGAGACGTTGCCAGTGGCCACGATGTCTAACTTCTGAGCGTGATTTACCTCATGAATTTCGATGAACACGCCATTTGATCATTGCAATGGAGAAGACTGGAGTTATTTTACCAGTTTCATCTAGAAGTGGGATAGCTAACAGTTGTAGGGTAGACGTGAGTTTCGCAGTCTCACTGTTGAGCGTTGAGCAGACAAGGTGTAATGTTATCCAATAGTCTCGAATGGGTAGGATTCCAAGTCTGCCGGTTAGTTATGTCCGTTGATTAGCAGTGTTATATGTAACAATAGCACACATACCTATCTCGTTTTCAGTCTGTGAGTTCGTGCTGGAGGAACTGCTTGTCTTTCGTGGGTGCAATTCGAGTCAGTTACAACCCAATACCAACGATCTGATGTTTTATGTACGTTTTATGATGATCAGTAACGCAAAATGTTGCACTTTTGTGACGTTCAGCGGTGATGTTTGACCTGGCCTTCGTGATCTGTTGCACGTGGATATTGCCCGTATTTATGTGATCGCTATACATTTTTATCCTCGTGGATTATGATACAAGTCATGCTCCCACAAAGGGAGTTCCATAGTGCTGTCAAGTCACGCGACTGGCTACGTCAGAGCTAAGTTTTCTGAATCTCACCTGACAGCCACTGTATCGACTCTTCGTCTGCTGTGCTTTCCACACGCACAAGCTTATGGACAATGCTTCTTATGATTGCCGACCCCGGCACCCTACACCGCTGCTCAACACGGGGATAATAGTCTCGCCCGATTGGTCCAGTTCAACGATATCCATTGCCGCTGTCGAGACCACTTGATTTTGCAATCGCAGCTTGGAGCTCATTTTGTATTGCAAGCACTATTTTACACTGTAAATACGTATGTGTATTGTGCTGTTACGTGTTCAATTATATATAAGTAATTGTTGGCACGATTGCAATGGGCTAGATTTTGCGAAGTGTGTAAGCTCAGAATTTTATAATTATTTACCAGTTTTTCATCTGCTTGGATGAATGTGAATGGCTGTTCGATAATAACTGTAATGTTTCGCAGTACTCCAAATGCGACTTAAGCGTGTGTTGGTGAGCGTCCGTTTACCTTCACCGTTCACAGGAACATTACTGTGAAGAGGTCCCTCACTGCATATTTGCACGAGAGTTTCACTTTGTACTTTTTCACCGACTTCTGCCATGCCGTCCGGGCGGCCCGCGCAGAGCGCGCCGTCTCGACCCTGGCATTTCGTCTTACTTCCACTATGGAAGCCTAATTCAACAGTCAGCGAGCTGGGGCTGTTCCAGCTTCATGACTCAGCTAAAAAGTCATTTTTGCGACTGATATTAGCAGCTAGCTTGGTGATGTGGCGTGTCCATTCCTCACCTGGTCACTTGACGTTCGCTGCTCTGCTGTCTGTTCATTGTTCAATGCTACCATCAACGCGGATCTCAGTTGAGTGTATGTGTTTGAGCAGTCGGTGGTCGGGCAGACGCCCCAGCCCCGACAGTGGTGTCAATACAGAATACACTACCGTTCATCGCTGGTAACATGGTGACATTCGAGGAGCTGTCTGCTGTCTGTTGGGTTACGGGGTCCCGGCCAAGGACCGGTCAGCCGAGTGACATTTCACTCAAGGCATTCCAACGCCAGTAGTGCTTCCCCTCCCCATCCGTGTTTACCCTCACACTTAGCCGTGCTCACCTCACCCCCAGCCGGGCTCACATTCCCTAACCTCTCACCCCAGCCGCGCTCACCCTCTCACCCCTGCCGTCTCACCCTCCCTCACCTCTCACCCCAGCCGTGCTCACTCTGACCCCCAGCCGTCTCACCCTCCCCACCCATCACATTAGGACCGAGAAAACGCATCAAACAAGTTTATTGGACTTCTCCACGGCCATAGAACTCGAACGCCACATCACGGGCCCAATCAAAAGCCAGCCGTCAATAGCAGATACATCACATCCGACGCAGCGCGCACGGCAGACACGGCAACGCTCGTCACACCGGCGGGCTACTGGTGCAGCCATCGTCCTCCCACACTGTCACTGTCAAGACAGCTGGCTGCTGACACATACCTGACACCCAGCGGGGTCGCGATCAGGCAGCGGAGCCGGAGATCCCAGCGGAGCCAGAAGATCCCAGCGGGGACAGCAGCTCCCAGCGGAGCCAGAAGATCCCAGCGGGGCCAGGAAGCTCCCAGCGGGGCCAGGAAGATCCCAGCGGGGCCAGGAAGCTCCCAGCGGGGCCAGGAAGATCCCAGCGGGGACAGAAGCTCCCAGCGAAGCTCCCAGCGGGGCCAGAAGATCCCGCAGGGCCAGGAAGATCCCACGGGCCAGGAGATCCCAGCGGGCCGGGAGACCCAGGCGGGGCCGGGGACCCAGCGGGCAGGGAGACCCCAGCGGGGCCGGGAGACCCCAGCGGGGCCGGGAGACCCCAGCGGGGCCGGGAGACCCCAGCGGGGCCTCAGCCTGCCAGCGGTGGTGTACAGACACCACAGGACGTGGTCTGCTGGGCCGTCTACGGCACCTATGCCGGCGAGCCAGGCCAGCCGGCCGGCCAGCCCCATCTCTGCCCCTCTCCGCCAGAAGCTGGGCCTGCTGAGGTCGGGGTCGATCCTCCGCTGGCTGCCGCGGTCGGCTGACCAGGTGGGTGTCTGGATCAGAGAGGAGAGTGTGGCGGCTCTGTGACTGCTGCGAGATCGGCACACGACACAGAGAAGACTAGGCTACGCTCACTGTCGGCTGCAGGCTGTGAGCTGTATGCTATAGGCTGTAAGCTACACGCTGTAAGCTGTAGGCTGGTGGCTGTCGGCTGGTGGCTGTCGACTGGTGGCTGTCGGCTGGTGGCTGTAGGCTGTAGGCTGGTGGATTTAGGCTGATGTATGTAGGCTGTAGTACGGCAGGCTGTCTGTAGCCGACGACTGGCTGCTCAGTCGAGACTCGCCTGAGAGCCCGACCGTCGGTCAGATCGGCCCTGTCCGGAGCGGTGGACAGCACGGGCACCTTATCACTCCCCGCGTCGCACCACCCTAGTTACACAGCTCACCGATAGGTGGCGACACGGGCGACAGTCTGCACTGCGCGGTCACACACCGCGACACGGCACAGTAACGCACGTCACGGCACGCTCAGTCTCCTGACGTCACGTCACGCCACGTCCCCTCACGCCACGCCACGCTCAGTCCCCTCACGCAACGTCCCCGGCGCCGCCTGCCGGCGCTACTGACAGCGCCGGTACAGGTAGAGGTAGGCGAGCTCCCGCGGCGGCTGCCGGCTCTCCGCCACCTTCTCGTCATTGAAGATGCACCAGCGTCCGTCCTTGAGCACGTGGCACACGTAGTGGCCCACCATCGTGCTGCTGCCCATGTGCGAGATGAACGCCACCAGCTTGTACTTGCCCGGCCCGTCGCGGTACATCTCGCCGGCCGGCGCCGGCTCGTCTGTCAGCTCCGACTGGTGGCTGAAGATCCAGTCGGCGGCGCGCTCCACGTTGTTGTCCGTCTCGCGTAGCGCCCGCTCCGCCTGGGCGGGGGTGAAGCCCATGCTGACGATGAGCGCCAACGAGTCGGGGTCGGCGCGGAACCCGCCGCCGCCGCCGGCCGGCTGTGTGCCTGGCACCGTGAACGGCGAGGAGAAGTCGGAGTCGGTCATGTGCTCCATGATCCAGGCCATGGCGGGCTCGACGCCGGCGTTCTGCGTGGTGTACACGGCGCGTTTGCAGGCTGGCAGCGGGAAGCCCATCTCGGCCAGCTGCGCTATGACGGCCTCGTCGAGCTGCGGCGCTGCGGCGGCGGCGGCATGGTCTCCGGCGGGTTCAGGCAACTCCTGCTCCCCCGGCTGCAGCCCGCCGCCGCGCAGCGACGTCAGGTCCAGCTCGTCCGGCACCGGCACGGCCACGTCCAGCTTCTTGGGCAGCCAGTCGTCCCCGACGGTGAAGCGCTGCAGCTGCACCAGCAGGTACTCGGGGAACGTGCCGAGCCGCGCCGTCTGCAGGGCGACCGTCTTAGCGCCGAGCGCGCTCGAGTAGAACTGCTCGACCCGGCGCGGCTCGCGGAACGCCTCGACCAGCGCCTCGAACGGCACCCTGGGGCGCACCACCGGGCCAGCGTCAGCACCTGCGGTGGCGCCGGCGGCCGCCTTCCGAGCCTCATACTCCCGCACGGCGTCCTTGTTCGTCGCCGCCTCCATCGGGATCTGCAGCGACAGGAAGAAATCCGTCCGGTCGGAGTACTTGACCTTGTTTGAGCCGGTGCACTCCATGCGCTCCTCAACGCGGAACCGGAAGGCGTCGGTGGGGTCGTCCCGGTGGCGGCTGCCGCGGGACACCATGTTGATGAGATGCAGGATGAATTCCTGCGCGTCCTGCTGCCGTTTGCCGGCGAACTCCGGGTGGCCGCGGCCCACCACGTTCTTGAAGGTGAACGGCTCGACGCCCGCCTGGCCCCTGGCCGCCTCGGCGGGGTCCTGCGGCTGCTGGGAGTAACGACCCGACAGGAGGCCCTGCGCCAGTTTACACATCTGCGCGTCGAAATCGTCCGGCACGCGCGCCGGCTCCAGCGCCGCGAACGTCGCCTCCGCGCCGTCGTAATACCGTTTGACGAAGTCCGGCACCATGAACATCACCTGCATGGCGCTGTTCATGTAGCACGAGTTGCCCAGGTTCTTCAGCCCCGTGTAGCCAGGTCCGTAGAGCGGCTTCAGGTCCTGGCCGTCCTCCTGAATAGTCGCCCACTCACCGATCTTCTTATTCATCTCGATCTCCAGCTCCACCATCGACTTGTCGGTCTTCTCCATGGCCTGCACGTTGATGCCGAAGTGGGCCAGATGCTTCCCCAGCAGCGGGTCGAGCACCATGTCGTCCTCGTCGTACGAGAATACATCCGCCTTGCCGTCGGCACTGATGGTCCCCAGTTTCACCGCCAGGGGGTAGCCGGTCAGTTTATAGTAGTCCACCGCGTGGTTGTTGCCCCCGCTGCCGTCGAAGAACTTGCGTCCGCAGAGGACGGCTCCATCCGTGAGGTTCAGCCACAGGTTCTCTGTCTTGTCGCACTGCACGCACTGCCACCCACGCGGCGGCACCTTCACACCGTTATCCAGCTGCTGCAGCGTCTCGGCGTGTTTGGAGATGACGCGTACCTCACCGTCCCACGTGCCGCTGGCCTGAGCCAGCTCCTCCCGCCGCCCGGCAGAGTCGGCCGCCAGCACGGTGGCCACGGCGTTCCTGGCGGCCGGCGGCAGGTCCTCAGCCGGCAGCGGCACCGTCTCCCAGCCGGGCAGCACCACCAGCGCGTGGTGGTCATCATACACGGCCTGCTGCTCGTCCCCGCTGAAGCCGCCCTCGACACCAATCGCCAGCCGCGTCACCTTCTTCTCCGGCTCCTCCGCGGCGGCAGCGGCGGCGGCGGCGTCGTCCGGCGACTGCGCGCGGCGAACGCGGCGCAGGTGGAGGAACACGCGGCCGCCGGTCCGCTGGCTGAATGCCTCCAGCCGGTCGCGGCCGACGCCCAGGAACGAGCGCAGGCACACGTACAGGCCGGTCGGAGACTCTGGCGTGTCAAACGAGTAGATGCACTGGTCCTTGTAGACCTTGTCGGCGGCGCTCGGACACCGGATGGCGTCCAGGTGTGGCTTCAGGGCCTCCATGACGGCGCCCGGTCACAGCGGCTGTCGGAACAATCAGAACTGTTAGGGTTAAAACTTAAAGACAGTGGTGTTGGTTACGACACGCCCACGTCACGTCCCACAGGGTTAGCCAGTGTAGCGAGGGAGAGTGTTAGTATGCTACTGTTACAGGAGGGTACCGGCCCTGCCAGGCTTACCACCTTCTAAGGTCTGTAGCTGATGAGCGAATACAGAGTGTTAATGTTACATACAGAGCATTACTGGCCCTGTGACCACAGCAGAGCAGTGAAACATGGGTTGGGACGCAGGCATGGGTTCACTGGCAGAATTGATAATTTTAAGCTATTAGAGATACAGGGAATTGACAACACTAATTCACCTTTGACATGTTCCCTTAAATAGTAGATGCATATTTAAGAAAAGTATGGTCTTTTCAAAGTTATCTCATATCTGACAAAGTAATATGCTGCTTTCATGCTCGGACATGTTTTCATGTGAAATAACTTACAGTTTGGTGTATAATAAAATAATACAAACATCTGTAAGTATAACAATGAATCTTGGTGCCAGTATGATGTTTTTAAGCATGGAATTTAGGGATTCGTGAAGGTTGGCTTAAAGGGAGTGTGCCTACTCACATTGGTCATGTGGAGTTGTTTGACACTAGTATGTAGGTAGAACATATTTTTCTGAATTTAGCCATGTACTTCATTTCCCCAGAATCACTTTAGTTGCTGAGAATTCCAAAGTCGCCAACACATACTGGCAGTAGTTAATTATCAATAGTCGTCAGAAGGAGCTATTCGCACTAGAACATTGCTTTCTTAAAAATTACAACGCTAGCCATATATTGTTAGCTCTGGCCAGTGCGCAATATAGTAACATCTTCGCTACTCTGTTTATTAGTGGACGACGTTTTGAGTTTTGAAACAAAACAAAGCCAAAACAGAATAAAAGTAAAAATCAACTAAAGGGGCTCCAGACGTGAAATTTTATTCGTAACCAATAATTCAAAGCCATACTTCTTACCGTACTAAAAATATATTTGACATTTCAAAAGAGTAGGCACACTCCCTTTAAGTTAGACATCTAAATACCACTGCATCACCCACTTCAACAACACCACAACCTTAACTTCATGCTGTCCCATGACTGGAATTTGCCCAACTGTCTCCCACGACCCCACCAGTAGCGACGCCTTTGAGCTCATATCTTTGCAACCACACGTCCGATTGACAAACGGTATTTTTTACTGAGTAGCCCCATCCAACCTATCCTGTTTTGTTACCAGTGCCGACTCAAGTGGGTGACTACCACTGCGCGTGGTGCGTGCCGCGTGAGGGGTGTTGAAAAGTGTTTTGTCGCAAAAAAAAACTCCGCAACGGCTGGGCTGATTGTTTTTTAATTCGGTGTGTGGTTAGGGACCCCTCAGCCGCCGCTTTTCCAGTAGCCAGGGGTAGGGTGCCTTTGCACGTGCGCACGTGCACAGTGCAGTGAGTGCACACCCCTATTCTATATCTCAGGAACGGCTGAACCGATTGTGTTCGAATTTGGTGAGTGATTAGGGACCTCTCAGCCGCCGTCTTTCAAAAAGTCAGGGATGGGGTGGCTCTGCACGTGCGCACGTGCACACCCCTGTTATATATCTCAGGAACGGCTGAGCCGATTATGTTCAAATTTAGTGTGTGGCTAGGGACCTTTCAGTCGCCACTTTCCCACAAGTCATGGGTGGGTGAATCTACACGTGCGCACCCTTTTTGATCTCAGAAACTACTTGCCCGATTAAGTTGAAATTCACCATACATTTCTTTCGCGCTCGCTCGTTCATTGCCAACTACGTCGCTTTACTGGTATTAACACCATCGCGTTTGTCTCATCAAGGAGCGTCGAAACATATTAAAGGAAATAGTTCACCTTGGACTGTTTTTTTTTTCTCAAACAGATTTAACTATATTTTGAAATGCAACTTCTTTTCATAGTGTCAAAAATAGCCATATCTTCGCACCGATTCAGGACAGAACGACGTACATGATTAATTTTATCAAAACTATATACGTACTCTCACAACGTCAAACGTGGCTCAGCCAATCAGATATTCGAAAGTAGTCGCATAAGATTACTGTATACTGTATAGCCTCTGCCCAGGTGCGTGAGGCCCACATTCTTCACATTCTTTATTTATGGCCCACATTCTTTCGACAAAAAGTCAAATATATTCGGCTGGAGAGCCCTTTAAGCCCAGAAAACTTGCAGTTAGTGTATTTTCAACACGGGCTACACAACTGCTATCTCAGTTCAAAACCCATGTTGAATGTTAACTATTTCCTTTAATGGTGAGCTGGTTATGTCAACTTTACTCCACCGCAGTTCGGCACTGCACTTATACATTGAACTTCCTGTTAACTCTTTGCTTCAGGAATCGGTAGAAAACACTTTCTACCGATTCCCTGGAATCCCCCGCGGGAATCGTCGGTCGAAACCACGTCCTTAATCCAAGTGTCGTAATCTCCATCTCTAATTAAATCAATTCTGACATGTGTCTTTAAAATATCTCCGGAAAAAATGGTTTCATACCCTTATATTGGTAACTAATGACCACAAATAAAAATTAGCCAAAACCATTACAATTTTCAAAATTGTTTATGGGAGAGACGTTATGTGTTCATGCCTATCCTATCCCAGTGGATAGTGTGAAAGTAAGTATTATTGATCCGTAACATATCTCGTGTGGCACATTTTAAACGTGATTACCGAGCGGACGCAAGGTATTCCGTCAACTAGGGGGAGAAATATACGTTTCAGCGGCTCCACCATAGCCATGGTTTTTCAGAGGCTTATTTCTCCGAAGCTACTCGATTGATGTGACCGAAAGTTGGCGGACAAAAATTTACATGTCATCAAAATGTCGGATGTAATTTGTGAAATTCTGCATTGTGTTTAGGAGCAACGCACGATGACACATAACCCTGTCTTCCCTATACTGGCGGTGATTGACGATTGTGCAACTTACGGTCACGCCTCACGACCCACCGAGCTCGCGCTCGGCCGGCCCCAGCTGACCAGCTCATCACGTGACCTTCCACGGCCGGCACAGGGTTATAGTTTACCAGCGCCCTGCCGGAGGTGGCGTTTAGCTACGGTTTTCACGGTTTTTACGGTTTTACCCTACGGTTTTTCCCAATTCAAGCTATTTTCGAGAAAAGTCGAAAAACAGCGGCACTTCCACACACCGTTTTAAACACAGCTGTTTGGTCATCAATTACCCACATTGTGATAAATTATTGACCTCCAGTCTTCTCAGGTCACTGTCAGGTCACCAGACCAGGTCACGTGTCCCCACCTCCAAGAGATTGCAGTCGTACTACAGTCACAGTTTTTACCTGATCGGTTTTCGAACTTACATGATTCCATAAGGTCATTGATGCTTACATTTTTTTTTATTTGGTGACCTAAGGTCAAGACGATTTCGTGACCTACCCATAATAACTCAATGGGGAAATGTTCAAATGCTTCCTATTCCAAGGATGCGCAAGATAGCAGTGCAATGCCTTCTACAGCATGTTATCATGGCCATTCTTGGTGAGCAAGGTGCAATTTTTGCTCAGTGACCCATACAGGGTCAACCAATCAGCCAAGGTCATCTGAGGTCACCAATATTTTTTTGTCAATAACTCTGGAAATAATGAAGCTGTAGAGGTGAAACAGGCACCAATGTGCTTGTCTAATCAAAAAACATCTCTCAATATGTAAAATGACCTACTTAGGTGACCACTTGACCTTGACCTGAGGTCAAATTTATAAGTTGACCTAACCCGGTAAACCATATGATTCAAAGCGCATTAACAAGACAAACACAATGGTATGGCAATGATTGCATTACTTTTATTAGGTAAAAAGCTATAGGTACACACACAAATGTTTAGCTAAAAAACATTTTTGACCTTTGATATCCTCTGGACTCTGGTCTCTAGACCTTTGACCTTAGCTAAAATGGTATGCAACTAAAGCAATTTCATTTTTTGAAAGCTTCCAACTTTTATCTTCTGTTTGTTATAAGCTATCATAGTTCCTGATTTCAAAGATATTTGAGGGTTTTTGAATCAAAGTCCTAAAACTGACAAATCTGACCTTTGGCAACCTCCTCTAGTGACCTCAATGTTCACCTGAGCCAAACAAATGAAGAAAATAGTTTCCAAATGAAGTTAAACAAACTTTTGTCTGTATTTTTTATTTCTGTCAACAATGTGTGAGCTGAGTTTAAGTGAGCATATACAAGCTCCCCCCTAAATATGGAGAAGGTGGCACAGAGCACCTGTACAATGCAGGTAAAAAATGAAGCTTCAAGTGCTTATTCACATTAGGAACTAGCACTTAATAACTGTCTTCCCAATAAGGTCTTTTTACAGTTTCCATTTTGATTTTCTATTCGGTTTCCAACCCAATAAGGTCGTTTTACAGGTATTGATATGTTGGTGTGGACCTTTGGCTGGTCTGGTGCGGACTGGTGCAGATTTTTTGGCTGCTTGGTGAGGGTTGGTGCGGATTTTCACTATGCACTGGTGCGTCTCGTCAACTCCTGTGCCACACTTTACAGTCTGGTCAGTGACTTGGGTGTCAGTTTTCTCTACACCACAAACAAACATGAAACCCTAGTATTTTGAAATGACATGTGACTAATAATCCAATTTGAAATTAAAACATAATAAAAATCCAAACAACCCATAGGTGATATACTAATATATCTACTATTAAAAGCTAAAACCTTTCAACTTAGGAATCTGAATCAGGGTGGAGTGTGGACAATGCTTATGTTCTGATCTACAAAATCTGACTATTCAATGATGCAGTATTATCTAGTCTAAAGAAGAATACCAAATAAAGAATACTCACCAGAACGCAACAAAGAAAACAACAGCACGCTCAGAAATCCCGTAAATGAGCGCCGATCACAGTGTACACTGTACACACGCAGCTGAGCTTGTGGATGGTGTGCCTCTAATAAATGCAATGACCAAATTGCCGGTGTATAGAAATAAGGACAATACCGATAGCATGAAAGTTACATAAGGTTTTGAATTATATCATTCATGCTACTTTAGTAATTAAAAGTGTGACACTTCTGCGGCAAAATAAACGCAACGCTACCAAATACAAAATTTTACTACCAGTGCAAATTTACCACAACCGAATTATTTGTGTCGAGAACGCAGCTCAGAAGTGCGAATTCACCTCCCGAATATCTAGTCTACTGCACTGCGCCTCCGATGCAAGACCATTTTTCCCAATCCGACTCTGACTGACTGCGAAAAATAATGCAAGCCTGGGCCCAGGCAAGCGATAGGTATTCTGAAATTATGTTCAAGGTGAATTGACGAGTCAGCGAGGGCAACTCATCGTTAATTCATTTTACTTGGAGGTCAGGGTGAATCCTAAGACAAGGAAAGCCGCAGTTGCTTGCTAATATCATCCAGACTCAGCGGCTGAGTGAGGCGTCCTCCACACTCCCTTGTGCCTTCCAGTCTCTCAGGCGCCCTCTGCAGGTTCAGGCATTAGCGCCCTCCAGGCTCAGAGGCCTCAGAGCCCAGCCAGCAATTATAGGTACTTGGGCACTGATCGGGCACAATGGGATAAAACCATTGTGCCCGATCAGGACCCAAGTTTATTGCTGGCTGGGAGGCACTCTTCAGGCTCTGAGGCACCTTAATTCAGTCTCAAAGACGCCCTCCAGGCTCAGAAGGCGCACCCAGGCTCAGAAGGCGCCTCTGAGGTGTTCATAGAGTATCAGGCGCTCTCCAGTCGTAAACAACTATGCATAAGAGACACAAATATGTATATTTGTACATTTACAAATTACAATGATTAGTCACTTCATAATCAGGATACGCAATAACAATGATGGCACTATGATCCCTGTGCACAAGCGCTTGAACGAGGCTGCTCCATTCGCTGTGCAGATACACATCATAACATATCCCTGGGAAAAGTATCTGATTGTTCTACGACATGGATCGGTATACAATATACATAGGTATACTCGACGTCCCTTAGTCAATTGGTTAGGGACGGAACACATTCGGTGGCGGACGGACGGTTGCGCAGCAGACGGGACATGACAATACGTCCCTCACACCATTGTGGGAGCCACGTCCCAGCGTGGTTTCGGCTCAGAGTAGATGTTCTCCTGTGCCGGCACGCGCACGATACTGACATTCACCTTATCCCGCTGTCTCGCCGCCTCTCCGCCTACTTCCTTTCCTTCCCGCCTTGCGCACTCGCAGCGGAGGCTGCCAGCACTAAAGCTTCTCCGCACGTCCGCTCGGCGGCGCTTCAGTCGCCGCTCCGTGCAGCGGCCGCGCGGCGCGGTGATGGCGCCTTCCAGCGGCCAGTGCGGCGGCCAGTGTGGCGGCCCGATCGCCGGCCAGCCGCCATCTACAGAGCCATCTACCGACATAACTTCACACTCGTGGTGCGGGTGCCCGCCGCCGCCGCGCTGCTGTCGCTCCGGCTGCGGCGGCTGCCGTCCCGCCTTCTGCAGCCGGCGGCGCTGGCGGGCGTTCAGCAGGCAGACTGCTGTTGTCAGCAGCAGCAGGCAGCCGGCCAGCGCGGCGATCAGCGAGGCCAGCAGCGAGGCTGGGCAGCCCCCGGCGGCGGTGATGGTGACGGAGTCGGGAGGAGCGGCGGCGGCCGGCACCGGCCGCGGAGACAACACTGAAATCGGCGGGCAGGGTGTAAGTGCCTAGGACGCAGCCTAATGCTTCTTACGCTGCATTGCGTGGAGAATGGTACGGTGTTCTTACAAGAGAAGACGGCCTTGATCTCAATGTTAAAGACATCTTTACGGAGCGAAGCGAAATCAGTAAACTGCAGCACACAATTCGATAGAAATAAGGCAAGGCACGCGTCTTCACGTAAAAAATAACGCCCAACTAAAGGAGCCTTCTCCAGCACGGCCATACACCCATGTTGGACGCATAAAAGCACCGTTAAGTGCTGACCGTGCGGGGTGCGACCTTCCAGCTCCGTCCGTTACCGTGAGGAGTGTCCGGGACGACCACGCTGAAGGCCAGGTTCCGTCGCCAGTCGGTGGTGTTGGAGGTCTCCAGGCGGGCGGCACGACGGCGGCGGCGCCACCCCGACCGCCGTCAGGACGGACGTCTGAGGGTCAGGGTCAGGTCAGGTCAGGTCAGGTCAGGTCAGGTCAGGTCAGGTCAGGTCAGGTCAAGCCACACTTGAACCCTCGACCACCGTCAGGACAGGCCGTCTGAGGGTCAGGTCAGGTCAGGTCAGGTCACAGTCACACCCCTGACCGCCGTCAGGACAGGCCGTCTGAGGGTCAGGTCAGGTCAGGTCAAGCCACAGTCGAACCCCCGACCACCGTCAGGACAGGCCGTCTGAGGGTCAGGTCAGGTCACAGTCAAACCCCTGACCGCCGTCAGGACAGGCCGTCTGTGGATCAGGTCAGGTCAGGTCACAGTCAAATCCCTGACCACCGTCAGGACAGGCCGTCTGTGGATCAGGTCAGGTCAGGTCACAGTCAAACCCCTGACCGCCGTCAGGACAGGCCGTCTGAGGGTCAGGTCAGGTCAGGTCACAGTCAAACCCTTGACCGCCGTCAGGACAGGCCGTCTGAGGGTCGGGTCAGGTCAGGTCACAGTCAAACCCCTGACCGCCGTCAGGACAGGCCGTCTGAGGGTCAGGTCAGGTCAGATCAGGTCCCAGTCAAAAACCCCTGACTACCGTCAGGACAGGCCGTCTGAGGGTCAGGTCAGGTCACAGTCAAACATTGACTGCCGTCAGGGCAGGCTGTCTGAGTGTCAGGTCAGGTCAGGTCAGGTCAAGAGTTAAGACTCAGGTCTCAGGAGAGGTCAGGTCAGGTCATATCAAGGCTGGTCAAATAAGGCCGGAATAGATAATGTCAATGTCAGGTCATGTCAGGTCCGATCAAGCCATGGTAGTCACTTGTGGTCCGTTTAAGCGTTGCACAACAGAGTGGGTTTCAGAAAGGCATTATCATTGCGGAGAGAGCTCAACAGTGCGCCTGCCACATGGCCGAGACGCAGCGAAGCTGTGGTGATGAATACTCACCGGGGCGCAGTCTGCGGCCTCCACACAGCCTGTTACTCACCGGGGCGCAATCTACAGCCTCCACACAGCCTGTGACGCGAGCCGAAATCTGCAGACTGTCTCCTGACGCCATCCCTTGGAAGGTGAACACGCGGAAGGCGAAGTTGCTGATGAGCTGGTTTGTCTGGTGACGCGCTGGGTGATCCGGCGCCACCAGCTGGAACATGCAGAGTGTCAGGATCAACACTGAACACACGCATCATGGCTGGGACGCGCACCGGAGTCAGTCACATCACTGAGCTGAAACGCACCGTACCAATCCCAGTACACCCACCCACACGCTGCAACACATTCCTGTTAACATATCCACTGCGTTCAAAGTTCAAACTCAGCCACGGCAACCCACATCGAGACACTGGCGGATCCAGAACCTGGGCATGGGGGGGGGGCTAAATTTCAAAAAGTTTCATCAAATTAAAAAAACTCATCGATTTGGCTTCCTTGTTCCTTACTGAACGGTTTTTAAAGACAAATATGCCTTTGTAAAAGTTTATTAGATTTCCCTCTACAGTGGAATATATGTCAAAGTTTGTCAATTTCAGACAATATGGGGGGGGGCTAACGCCCCTGCCGCCCCTGGATCCGCTAGTGCATTGAGATGGAGCACATCAACTATCTACAGACGGATTTATGCTGACGGGTGAGTTACAGCAGGTCTAGTGTGTAAGAGTTTCAGCCGCGGCTGCACGATACGATACGCTCATATTCTGCTGTGAGGTATCAAGGCATATCATAACATATAGCATCAGTATCGGTATCAGCATCGGTATCAGTATAGGTATCAGTATCGGAATCAGTATCGGTACCTATATCATATCTTTATCAGTATCAGTACCAGTATCAGTACCAGTATCAGTACCAGTATCAGTACCAGTATCAGTATCAGTATCAGTACCAGTATCAGACCAGTTATCAGTACCAGTTATCCAGTACCAGTATTAGTACCAGTATCAGTACCAGCTTATCAGTGCCAGTATCATACCAGTATCAGTACCAGTATCAGACCAGTAATCCATACCAGTATCAGTATTCAGTATCGGTACCAGTATTCGTACCAGTATAGTACCAGTATTCAGTACCAGTATCGTTTCAGTACCAGCTTCAGTATCAGTAATCCACGTTTATATAAGTTGTAGTTAGTACCAGTATCAGTATCAGTATCAAGTTCAGTATCAGCATCAGTATCAGTTATCTGTATCAGATTTAATATAAAACGGTATCAGTATTAATATCTGATATCGGTATCGGTATTTTGGTATCAGTATCAGTATCAGTATCGTATCAGTATCGGTATCATTATCAGTAAATATCAGTATCAGTATCAGTATCAGTATCAGTATCAGTATTGATATCGGTATCAGTATAAGTATCAGTATCAGTACCAGTATTAATATCGGTATCAGTATTAATATTGATATCGGTATCGGTATCGGTATTGGTATTGGTATCATTATCAGTATCAGTATCAGTATCAGTATCGGCATGGGTATCGGTATCAGTATCTTTATCAGTATCAGTATCAGTATCAGTATCAGTATCAATATCGATATCAGTATCAGTATCGATATTGGTAGCACTATAAGTATCAGTATTTGTATCGGGTATTGATATTCAGTATTATTATCAATATCAGTATTGGTATCAGTGATCTGTATTTATCTATATCTGTATCAGTATCAGTATCAGTACCAGTATAATATCGGATCAGTTATTAATATCGATATGGTATCGGTATTGTATCAGTATCAGTATCAGTACAGTATCAATATCAGTATCAATATTAGTATCAGTAATCATTATCAGTTATCGGTATCGGTATCGTATCGGTATCGGATCGGTATCGGTATCGGTATCAGTATCGATATAGGGGGCTATCGTACTTGGTATCACTATCAGTATCAGTATTCAGTATCGGTGTGGGGTATCGTATCGGTATCACTATCTGTATCGGTATCAGTATCAGTATCGGTATCAGTACCGGTACCAGTATCAGTATAATTATCATTATCAATATCAGTATCAGTATCAGTATCAGTATCAGTATCGGTATCGGTATCGGTATCGGTATCGGTATATGTATCGGTATCGGTATACGGACGTACGATGAGCTCCCGGTTCCGGCAGCCGTCACTGAACACCAGAGGTGCGCTGTTGGATGGCAGAACGGCGACATCTGCAGACACCCGCTCCACCAGCACATCAGTCAGCCTGCTGTACTGCCAGCCTGGTAACACAGAGAGCCCCCAGTGTCAGGTCAGGTCAATACAGGTCACTGGTGATGGGTTCTAGCTATGGGTTCTACGACATAACGGAATACGAGTAGGACAAGGCAACTGCAGTCATAGTGACTTTTACAATAAAAAGGTGCACTGATTAGCGACCGATTTCTCGTAATCGGCTGCTTAGTATCGAATTCAATGCTCACTTAGGCCTTATCAAACCACTAGCATCAACACCTGCTCTGACCTTATCCAACCACTAACATCAACACGTGATCTTATAAAACCGCACGGTTAACATCTATCAATATCAAACGAGCACTTCAAATCAGACTCAACACATCCCACAGACGTCGCCGTGATACCATCCCTCATCCCTCTCGGCCCACTGTACCCTCTTTTTTTCTTCTCATCCGGTTCGGCCTTACGGCTTACACCATGTTCCGGGAGAGAAATGCCGGGGAGGGGGCGAGGAGGGGCCTGGGGTTGACCCCCCATGTGACCCCCTCCACTCGGAGCCAGGAATTTTGATCCGGGAGGCTATCCCCGAAACCGGCACCCCGGGAAACAAACCCGTGGCCGCTACATGGCAGTCCGAGGACATACCACGGAGCTACCGGCCCCCCCACTGTACCCCCTCCCTCAGCCCCTCGGGCGGCCGTACCGTCTCCACTACGTATGATGCTGCGCAGGTGCAGCTCCTCCCCGAGAGTGATGGTGTCTCCGGCTGTCACCACGGTGGAGAACATGTCAGATCCGGGGGTCCGCCGAAACAAGGCGATCTCACACTCAAACTCCTGCCTGCCCCCGCTGAACGGCACCGGAGACAGGCTCTCGAAACTGTGGACAGGGGGGGGGGGGGTAGTCAGGTATGAGGCAGAAACTGGCCAGGGAAAGGGGATCGTCAGGTGGGTCGTCGGTGTTTAGGTGAATGGGGGAGGTTACAAAGCAGCTGATGAATATAACCATTGCTGTAATGCAAACTTTGTTGAATATTTTAGATGCATTGTTTTCCCAATGAGCGATTAGGACACAGCAGCTTTCTCACATCAGATTCGTTCAATCGTGCAGCGTTGTTGTCCTTCTATCCTTAAAAACACTGATCATATCAATCAGCAGCGGGAGGGACTAATATAGTCCGCAGGACGTGCTCCTACCTCTAGAAGTCAGCTGAAATGACTGCTGGCCATGCCCGTTAGGTTGATCTCTGCCCCACGGTCCTGTCATGTCACCGTGTCAACTCACCCGACCAGTCGAGGTACGGACAGTGTACGGCCGGACGCGTCTGAAGAACTCCTATCAGAGAGGCACCGCCGACAGCACAGACGGGTCAGTGGGCCCGACCCAGGGCGGCGCCATAATTTTAGGAGCAGTTTTCAGCTACACATTGATTAATAATGGGCTTAGGGCTTTCAGAAAACTCAAATATCATAAGAAGAACACAAATCGATAAAAATATAGAAGGAATACCACAAAGTTGATATAAAGTATCAATACATAATTCACGTTCTTTTAATAATAAATTTATTCACAAAAAAGTTATCCACGGCTGGTAATATTTTAATGAAGACCAAATGTAACCATTTTTGGTCAATTCCATTTAATGGAGGAGGGAAAATGGCTCACCCGCCCCTGGGTCTGCCAGTGAATCACATCATTATATACCTCTCCAAGTAGGCAGAGCCGCCGAAGAAACAGCGACAGTCACCCTGGAGGATATCCCTCCAGTCACCTGCCTTGATGACGTCATTCTGACGTCACTTCACTCACCCGGTGGCCTGGATAAGCAGCTGTTTGCCGGCCGTCTGGCTGGGGTCCTGCGGCCGACACTGGAGCTGTATGACGTCATCCTCGGGCAGATGGAGGCCGGCGATCAGCGGGAACCTCATCGTCAGACAGAGATACCGCTGGAAACAGGGAACCACATCGTCAGACAGAGCCACCGCGGGAAACAGAGAACCGCATCGACAGGCAGAGCTACCGCTGGAAACAATGGAACGATGTCAGGCCCAGTGCAGGAAACGTGGGGTACTGGGTCAAAACTGTTAGTGGAAGCGGGTGCAATGGATATACTTTTGGGTAAAAGCAAGGGAAGGTTTGGAGCAAGCGCTGGAAGCGAGCAAATGTCTTACAGCAAAAAGTCGACACTAAAACTTGGCGAAACGCCATCGGATAGGCGATACAAAACCCAAGCGAAAAGCGGCGACCAGGCGCACCAGAATATCAGAAACAGGACTAGCTGGAGCTCCTGGTAGCGCTCCTCTCAATATTCAACTTTGGTTTCAGCTCTGTCACAAGCTCCGTGTCTCCCCTATATGCTGTGCCTTTACAGCAGTGGTTCTCGGCGCCAAATGTGTGGTTACCCCATGTTGATGACCAGGACGACTCTTTACCCCTCCCTTACTGCGCAGTACCTACGTGTAGTTCTCGGCTTCAAGCTATGCGGTACAGCATAATTTCAGGCGCTTACTACTAGTGTCATCTAGCGACAGGAATATAACATGTGCGCGGTTCTCGGCTTTAAGCTATGCGGTACAGACTACAGCATAACTTAATGTGTTTACTTCTAGGATTAGGAATATAACAAGAGCGCAGTCTTCGGCTTCAAGCTATGCGGTACAGCATAACTTCAGGCGCTTACTACTAGTGCCATCTAGGGACAGGAATATAACATGTGCGCGGTTCTCGGCTTTAAGCTATGCGGTACAGCATAACTCCAGGCGCTTACTACTAGTGCCATCTAGGGACAGGACTATAACATGTGTGCAGTTCTCGGCTTCATAGAGCCTGTTCCCTACAGTGTACTGTCTGAGCCCTGGTACCGTACCATTCCGCCTCAGCTGTGGTACCTACCTCCCCGTTGGACTGGGCGCAGCTGGTACCGTACCTCCCCGTTTGGCTGGACACAGCTCTCCACTCCGCACGCCTCCAGATTGGTGACGATCAGCTCCAGTCGGCGGCCATCCTGCGATGACGTCACGGCACAAACGGCTGAGCTGAGCGGGTTGACGGTGGGCCGCAGCGTCAGCACAGGTGGCGCCACCAGCGGCCGCGTCGAGACCAGGCTGGCCGTCAGCTGCTCGCGGGACGAGCTCTGCAGACACCGGATATCTGCCGGAGGAGCCAAGGGAGGGGTCGGCGACGTGGCTACCTGGCGAGGAGCCGTGCTGCCGTGCTGCCGTGCTGAGCTTTGAGATTTTAACACATGAGACGCCGGTTGTTAATTTCATGTGTCTATCGTTGTCTATCATGTGTCTATCATGTGTCTATTCATGTGTCTATCGAAAAATGTGTCTATCGTTGACTGATGACACGCGTCACAGACACTTGGCCACGTTTCCATGACACTTGACAATCTGGATTTCCCCTCGTGGTCACTTCTGTAGTTTTGTCACCACAACAACTCAAAAATTTAAAATTTAAAAACATGCCGTGCTGTGCAAAATTAACAACCGGTTACTTTTGGATACCTTTGTGTGCCATTTCAATTCCAATTCATAATTGCAGATGTCCTATTCGGTATGCATTGCAAAGCGAAAAACAATTTTGGAACCTTAGCGATAACATTATTTCAGAAGTACAGCCATCTTCAGCAAAACATTTCAAGATTTCAAGCAAAACATTCCTAGTCATCATAGCTCAACAGACACTTGTATACCACACACAAGCCTCGTATATCTCACCCCAGCGTGTGAACTCACCGGTGGCCTGCACTCCTCCATCGCTGGGCGGCGCCACTGTGCCGGAGGTCGGCGGAGGAGACGGTGCAGGTGGCGCCACCGTCACCGGCGCCGGCGGCGCCGGTGGCGCCACCACTACGAGCGGCGCGGGCGGACTCGGCGGACCGGGCGGACTCAGCGGACTTGGCGGACTGGCGAGCGATAGGTCCAAGCTGAACGCTGGAACAGACAGGCAGCTGATGGCGACATGCAGATGGCTTGCTTAGGGTAGTGACGGGTGCAGGTGTATTTTAGATTAGGCGAGTTTGACTAAGAAACCTCTGAAGCTCGATATAATAAATTCACGCTTTGACATCCCATCACTGCAAAAATTCCAGACTACTGAATACAAAAGAAAAGTCATCATATTCGTTTAATTGCATGCAGGACGTTCTTCATTTTGAACGTAAAACAATACTACAAAGTTACAAAGCGGTACCTACACTGTTTTCAAAGCATCGATTAGTGTCAACACTACCCCACAATCGCCACAGAGTAAGCACCATAAACATACCGACTTGGCACATCACTATTCAGTAGCTAACCCCCTACACAAGTGAGCTGCCCCTTCCCCCTCCCCCTGCGGACTCACTGCTGGGGGGTCCGATGGGTGAGGAGATGGACGTAGGAGCGGCCGGCGGCCTCCGTGCCGTGGTCGGCGAGCTGACCGATACAACAGACGGACTGTAACTGTAGACCGGAGCCCGCTGTGGACTGAAGACTGGGGCCGGCTGTGGAATGAAGACTGGAGCCGGCTGTGGACCGCGCAGACTCAGCTGGCTCTGGAGGTGCGAGCTCAGCCGCTGCCCAAACTGGCGGCCCTGGCGCTGTCCCAGCACGACTTGCTGCCATCTGCCGACGGTGGGGCATCCTATGGACGGATTGTGGAAGCATCAAGTGCGATATGGTGAGAGACTCCGTTATCAAATGATCATTGTCACGTTCATGTTACTTATTTGGAGATGTGTTCTTATTCAAGACGTAAACAACTCAGTATGCAATTCTCTTGATTGACGTTTCACTTGGTCTCAACTTTTCACGACGTTTCTTCGTCCTCGATGTGATTCACCAAAGGATGCAAATGTGTCTATCGTTGACTGATGACACGCGTCACAGACACTTGGCCACGTTTCCATGACACCTGACAATCTGGATTTCCCCTCGTGGTCACTTCTGTAATTTTGTCACCACACAATAGCCGTTTTCACGATGGATTATTTTGCGCGAAATGTTTTAAAACATTTCAAAATGTTTTAAAATGTTTGTGTAGTAACCGTGTTCACGATGGACTAATTTGCGAAAAATGCATTAACCCTCGCCCTATGAGACCGTAGAGCGAAGGCTAAAACACTTCTCACAAATTAGTCCATCGTGAAAACGGCTACTACTAAAACATTTTAAAACATTTTAAGATGTTTTAAAACATTTCGCGCAAAATAATTAATCGTGAAAACGGCTAATATAAAACCAAATTGACTGTCAGATATGGACGGGGCTAATAGCCCGCTTATATCTGACGCTCAATACTTAATAGGGATTTCCCTTGTGTTGTGACAAAATTACAGAAGTAACCACGAGCACGATGAGAAATCCGGATTACCTAGGGTCTGTTCCCGTCGCGCCTCTAACCGCCTCTAACCTCCTCTTAGCCGCTCCAGGTGCGACTGCTCTGCTGTTCTAAATAATACCACTGAAGCAAGTGAGCAACTTCGACGAGGTTATAGGTCGACGGGAACATGCTTGCATAGTCATAAAGAAAAACTTGGCTGTGCTGCCGTTCAGAAGGCTACCTGACCGGTCCCAGGCGCAGCGATCCAGCTGGGCCAGAGTGGTCGCCGCTCTTGCCCGCCCCCTCCTTCATCCTCCTCCCGCCTGTTCATGCCTGGAAACCCCAAAAAAACCTTTGGGCCGCAGCAGCTGAACAGCAGCACATACCCTCGTTAGCACGCGGTGACAGGACAGGGGGCAGCGCGAACTGCACGTCTGGAGAAGAGTGTCCGTTAAGCCAGGGAGGGCACAGATACTGATGAAGATGATTGAAGAATGGTTGTCGACAGGGCAATTCCTCCTAATTAGTTTATTAACTCATATAACCTTTAAAACCATTACCCTCGGGGAGCTTATTTTGACCCCTAAGGTTTTCAGAAATAGCGTGAAAAAACAACGTACGCAATGCATGCCAAATTTGACACAGTATTCGGGAGATAACAGATCCAACATGTTAAAGGGATTATACGGGTTTCGTCCTTGAAAGGAAATGCACTCTTTTGCATGTATGTGCTTAAACACGTTTTAAGACATATGAGAGGGACCTCGTTGCTCATTTAATCATTATTTTCAGCAATTATCACGTTTTAAACCTTTGACTTTTTCAAGATGTATCTTGCATAACGAGTACTTGATCGGGTTAAGTCCACCACTAGTTTTAAATGCTCTTATCCTTGGGCGCGCTTTGCCCCGCGTAAGTAGAGACGGCTGTCTATAACCTCAGCGAATACTCAAAAATAGTACGCGGTGGCTCACCGAGCACTTTGAAACGTCCTTACGTAAAGAAGAATGCATTTTCAGAAAAAATGTGGCAACCGTGGCTTCTCCACCTTATAGACGTCTTTACTATGAATCAATTATTTCTGAAAAAAACCCGATAATCCCTTTTAAAAAAGTATTGAACTCAGATATTTCGAGTAGGTTATCAGGTCACGTCAAGTGACCTACCTCCACACAGTCTTGTGATCGTGCCAAAGCAAAGTTTTTTCCGAGATATTCGTAATCTTAGAAATAGCATGAAGTTATCGTGTACCTTCATTCGTTTATATTTATTTCTTTTATCGGCGGACCTAAGGTCAGGTCAGGTCAGTTTCGTTGACCTCTTCGTTACGTCAATTAAAAAATACAGTAAATACTTCCTATTTAGATAATATGATGGATCAGCCAAGTCTTTCAGAATCATGTCTCTTTAGCTCATTCATGATCATCCAGGTGCAGTTGTTGCTCAGTGACGTCATAGTGACGTATTGCTCAGTGACGTCTGCTAGTTAGCCTAAGGTCATCTGAGGTCATCTAAGGTCATTTAAGGTCGCCAGCACTCTTTTGCCAATAAATCTTGATATGCTAAAGATAAAGACGCGCGAATGACACCACTGTGTTTATCGCGTTGCGTTGCGTCGCTCCACCATGCTACGACGGCAACATCCATGTGGCATAACCCTCGCCCGGGTTGGGTGGTGGTGGATGTCACCTCCTCGGTTCTTCCCAAATAACTCACGTAGTTTGTAACCGATCGCAATGAAACTTTAGGAAACCTGCTTTTGAACAATTTGACACATACTCTAAAATTTAAAACTTCCAACTTTCATGAACCGTGACCTATGACCTGTTTCTCAAGGTCATGTCAGGCGAAACTGGCGTCCCGTAGTATCGATCATTGTTGCATGTGCAGTATCCGAGTGTTTGATGTTCAGGAGCAAATGCAGAGGTGTTTCTAGGTGACAAGTGTGTCTTCTGCCGAGATTGTGACCTCGACTGACCTTTTCTGAGGTCAACCAAGGTCACTGACCTCCGATGACCTCAGATGACTTTTTTTGGCTTCTGGCCGCTTTTAGGACAGTTTTTTGCGCTGATTTCAAATCTTGTAGCCATTAGACATAACTATATGTTTCACTGGGGTCATGCACTTCCAAAAGTCATCCGAGGTCACTGACCTCAGATGACCTGATCTGACCTTTTTGGAATTTATCAGTTTTTAGCTCATTTGTGACGCTGATTTCAAATTTGACATATATTTAGCATACTGAGATGTTCTTTTACCATTTTGGCTCGATCAGTATTCAATTATCACACATTTAATATTTGTGACATTTTGGTCTTTGACATGACCTAAGAGGTCACATATTGACCCAGGACCTTAAAATCATATTTCAATGGCTTCCTCTAGTCACAAGCAGCACGCTCGTTTTTTAATCGAAGTTCTAGCTTAATTAGGGGCGAAACGCCAAGAGGAGGGGGTCGTACCAACCCCGCTCTACCCGGAAACGCAGTGAATTTGCCCTACTCGGGCGAGGGATAAACCAACCATCCCGTTTAAGCATAGGCATTTCGTTTGAAAATCTGTTCTATATTTTTTGATGTAGAGTTTAGGGATGAATCAACCGTGGCCATTTGATTTTTATATCTAAGGTACAATTCTGATATTTCAGTTCGAAACCCCATGCTAAGGTGGCCAATTCCCTTTAATATTAACCTGAGCTAAAATTTAAAAGAGAATTGTGGTGATTTCAATGAGCTTTCGATTGCTGTCTTCCGTTTGTTCCTAGCTGTCGTAGTTAACGAGGTATTTGGGGGTTTCTGGATTAAAGTCCTATCGGTATGTATGTACAATTGGTTCCAAAATAAGCGTCTCACTGGGTTGGCCGGCATGCAGTTAATGGGGAATATACCGCCTTTGGAAAAGTGTATGTGAATTGGAGATGAGTGCCACTCATTTTTGGCACTCATCTCCATCATTCCACATACTTTTCCCAAGGCGGTATATTCCCTTTACCTGCTGTGCCGGCCAACCCAGCGGGACGCTTATTTTGGAACCAATAGTACATACTTGGAAAATTCGAATTGTATTATTTCTGGTGACATTAATATTTACGTAGAGCGAACAAACAAATATTTGCGTAGAGAGAACAAATTGTAGGGAGCTTTCAAACTTTTTTCCGTGTCCTTTTCGAGTTAAGTTCTTCTAGTTTTCGAGTTAATGGGGGGTCATTGCGACCCCCTACCAAGGCGAAGTTGTCTCAGAGGCCCACCAGTAGCCTTTTTCATAAAGGTTTACACACCGGTTGTATGTGTAGTTTGTAGGTTTGTAGTAGGCACATATATGTTATATGTAGTTATATTAACATATTATAATATTGTAGAAACATGTTATATGAAGGCAAATTTACAATGCTATTTACTTTTTGTGTGCAATTTTTGATGAAACGTCTTCAATGTGTAAATTGTACAATCGGAATCTACAACCTACACATACAACGGTGTGTAAATAGCTTTATGAAAAAGGCTACTGGGCGCGGGCTAATGCTATAATCCACCAATGAAATCAATGAAACCAATGCACGAATGCCAATAATAATGTCGTTTAGTGGGTTGGTGAGGGTTACCACTTATCTCGTTGTCGATTTTTGCCAAAACACACACAACACAACGCCAACCAAACAACAGAACTCCAAACGAAGACCCAGTCGTAACGAGAGAGCAAATTTCAAATAACTACTTTAAACGTGTGCGTACAAATCTGGCGCTACCAGCCATCATTTTTATGAGTCACCGCATGATGCACCTCGTCCTGCCACAGTGTATGTACCACGCATTTTCGCAGACTTGGCTATTTTTGCGGCGTTTTGCGTCGGTGGAGTGACGTCACATGCCGGCAGCGTCAGCAGCACACCTGCAACCGATCAGCAGCACACCTGCAACCGATTAGCGCGCCCGTTTTTTAACAGCCCACTTGAAAACGTTCTTCTACACAATGTGCCGTGAGAGAAATCAGCGCGTGCTGCACTGCTGAGCAGCGTAATTCAGGTTCTCATTTTAAGCCGAGTCAGCCGGTGGCGAGGGCCTCCGCTAGCGGAGGGACACTTGACGTTGCCCCTTACCGCAACCCACAGCTGAGGCGCTGGCAACGAAGAAAAAGCGGTGCTGAGCCGACAGCGCCAGCGGTGACGGAGCGTGCTCGCATGATTGAAACATAAAGAGTTAGGAGACTGCCAGTGCCGTATGGCGAGAAGTGAGGCGGACGTTTTCTGCTGTATCGAATGACGCAGAAAATGTCGGCTCTCTGTCGCTGCAGATGTGGCGTGACGTGGAACTTAACATCACCAGCGGGAGATGTAATAAGCGACGGCGCCGCCACCTTCCGATTTTTTTTGTGGTGGCGGGGGGGGGGGTAATGCTGTTCATGAAATCAGCAACGCATGCGTATTCGTATTCAAATGCGGTTCAATTTCGTCCAAATTTGCACACAATGAGCTACATCTTGTCAGAACACAGTATATTAAAATATATGCTTATATCATAAATAATTTGACCTCCAGAGGTCACCTTAGGTAAAACAAATCAAATATGGGGTAGTACGTTCCTTACCGGGATGGACAATTCAATTCTATAGGGTTTTTAAATGTGACGTCGGGGTTCCAACAGCTGACTGCGCTAGTGCTTAAGATATAGGGGATTCACTTTGAGCCTCATTTCTGATACACGTATTGTTTTCAGATGCTCAAAAAATATGTTATGAAGTAAAACAAGATGCATATTTTCATTTTGATCCATTTTGTCTGCAATAATGTTAGGGAGTTAAAAGGAAAAGCGGATAACTTCGGTGGGCTACTAAATAAAAAGGGTGTTCCGTATGCACAAATTTTCTAGTCACAAAATGAAACAAAATAATTAACATAAGAATGAGCGATTCATATGCACGAACTATATATTCTCAAAATTTGATGATGTAAATTAACCCTATTACTGTCGGGGGGGGGGGGGCGAATCG